>QPKB01000013.1:4294932-4468753 GCA_003546025.1 Camphora micrantha | reverse complement strand
ATTCTGATACAGTATTTATACTTGTGGTTATTGTCTTCATGACTAATGATAGTTGGACTATTTGATTTGCTACACGCTTCCGCACGAAAAAGAAATGTTAATTGATGATTGTGATATCCTCACCGCGGACACCTGTGGGAAATTAAAATAAAAATGTATATGTTGTTGGTTCATGACACACTAATGGTCCCGATCCCGGATCAGTCCTTCGGGGGCCCGGTCCGGGGTCGCGACAACATCATTGTCAAATTCATTCCTAGAAGTCTTAAAAAAATCCAGCAAAAATAAGCATCCACACTTAGGCCCCCTCGCGATCTCCTTCCCTAACATCTAGTTCTGCACAACACAACCAGAAGAAGAAAAAGAGATGTTACAATTATTTTCAACAAGCTACCCGATTGACAAAAGGTTTGAAGTTAAATTGGGACAGATAAACATTTTTCAATGGAATGGGATCAGGTATGTCACCGACAGCAGTAATGGGAACATGGCTCCTGTTAGCAGTTTGTATTTGAAGATGGCCATTGTATTTTTGCACATTTGAGAGTGGTGCACTGGAAGACGTCATATGATTAGACGCGCCGAAATCAAGGAACCAAGTAGAAGATGGAGATGATGTACTTGAGAGACCAAAAACAAAGAGGGCATTGACAATCATTTTTTGGACCAATTCAGGAGTGATAGAGGGACTGTTTTCTTATGAACTGTAGGCCTATTAGGTTGGGGAAAATCAGCTGAATCAAAGATTGGGGTTCGTTGCCCTCTAGAATTTAAATGTGTTCATATGTTTTAAGAGATCTGTGAGGTTCATTCTCCTTCCCATAGCCCCCTCACACATGAAGAGTGCAAAAGGCCCATTTATGAATAAAACAAACGGATGAACAAGTTGATCCCATCATCACCCTAAACAAACTTATCTGTCCATAAAGAGTGCAGAAGGTGAATGTTTCTTCCATCGTGTGTTTGCAGGATCTTAAGTTGGGTCAATCTATCAATGTAACAGATTTTTGTTGTTGTTGTTGCTATGCCAAAGAACATTCAAAAGAAGAAAACATGCATGTTTGCTATGCCAACTAACATTCCAATTGGTAGTTTTTGTTATTTTATGATAAGTGATAACCTCTGCCAATTAAGAAGCAAACATGCATATGCAATGGTCAAAAGTGTTATCCACAGACTGAAGTTTAAATGAAATTTATTGAGACCAATGTTTACATCTAGAAGATAAATGCTTCTATAAAATACATGCAAAGGCTAGATTAGATTTCATTATCATTTCATAGATTAAATTTGTTGACAACTGAGACATCACAATGTCCTTTACTAGATACAATTTGTCATGCTAATTATGATATTGTTATTTCCTAACATGTTAATTTATTTTATAGGAAACGATTCGTAGAATGTGTGAAAGGGACCCCTCCATATTGCACAAGAAGATATTGACAATGACAGAGTTGCAATGGTATGTGGATAATCTTATGCTTATCTATAGATATCAATTTGATTTTAATATTTATCAATGAATATATGTCATGAGCAGATATTCACCTTTTATATTTTTGCCATAGGTTTTTGGTCAAGATGATCGTGGACATGTCAGGAGCTTAGGGTTGGATGTCTCAAGACCTATCGTGCATCATTCAAATCCTTATAAGAGAGCCTATAAAGAAGAGCATAAATTGCATGTGGCCCTCGAGACTGAGGCGGATGGGTTGAAATCACCGATGGCGGACATGGAAAAAGTTGTTGCTTCCCTTTCTCAGAGTGGAATGCAGATGTGGTCTTCGATTCATCACGAGAGTTCTTCTAAGGTAAAACACATCATTACATATAAAATGTAGATTTCTGAACTTATTTAAATTATTGAATCTGATAAATTACTCAGATCAAGTGTTTTTTAATTATAATGTAGGTGAGGCCACCCTCCATACATCAAGAGATACCACTTTACAAGTTGATGCATTATAGGAAGAACACAATTGTTGCCTATGGGAGTTTGATGGGGGTGTCAGCGGATAATTTAGATTATTAAAAATTTATTCTAGATGAGATCGTGGCCGGTGACATCAAGTTAGTGGACGGAGTGAGCAAGATGGAAGATCTTGTGCTCGGAGATATCATCGTTTGGCCTACATTTAGTACCTTTCCGAGCTAGTTTTGTTCATCTCTAGTATTTGTTTGAATGTTGATAATTAGATAGATGGATAGTTGTATGAACTTTTGTTTCTTGATTGACATTTTGAATTTTGGATGGATGTTCTATTCTAGTATTGTTATGAATGAGTATTGATATTGTGTTACAATGGATATGTTTGTGGATGGTTGTTAATTTGAGTGATCAATGGATGGTTGAAATAGTAATTAATGTTTGTATATTAGTATTTGAATGAATATGAATTGATTTTGTACATGTTTGGAGTGATCATTATATGATTTTAACTGGTTAAAATTTTTTAAATTCTCATCTTTTATAATTACTTTTTCTCTTGAAAATAAAAAAGACAGCTTACAACTATTGTTTTATACCAATACTTATAACTTTTAACACACAAAAACCGTCCTTTAATTGAAGGTTGAGATGTTGTTACACGTTATTTTTAACGATGGGTTTGATCAATCATTTATATCAAAATTAGCATCATACAAAGCTATCTTTTATTTTAAGATTAATGACACTTACAAACTGCAGGCTTAAAAAATGATTATGAAATAGGCAACAGACCTAACGACAAACAGATGTGTTGTTTTCTTCTATTTTTTTCTTTGAAAACGACAATTTTGGACTGTCCCTTTTTTTTTTCTTTGGCCTTTCGACGTGGTTACTCATGTGAAAATATTGCCTCCAAACCAGAACAATGATTTGTTTCACATATTTAAAATTTGTATATAAAAAGAGTTACATACCCTAATAAAACCCGGGAAGTTCCCTCCTAAGAAAATCTCATCGAAAAGGTGAATTATTTGACAAAACTAGTGAGCTGTATCACAAAACAAGCCTGAGCTGTATCTCATCTAGTTTTAGTATTCTGTTATTAACAAAATTTTGTGCTTTATTTGGTTCATTTTTTTATCTTTTCTTACTACAATGGAACTTGATTACACTTATAAGAAATGGGTAGTCCTGAGTATTTATTCACCATAGATGACAGGGGAATACCATGTATTATTCTTCGGATTTTAACCGTACGACTGCCTTTAACACCCGAAATTTGCTTGTCAATGGTTAAAGTTAAAAAAAAATTCATAGAGTTGTTTGTGTGATATCATAGGATCGTGAATTATCACACTCCGTGATCTCCTACATTAATAGGATATCACACAAATTTTATTTTTTTTCATTTGTAGTTTTTAGCTCTCTTTGATGTATGAACAAGTCTATGGTGATTTCTTAAACTTCAATTGTTAAGCAGCAAATGTCAGGTCTTAAGGTGTTGACATATAAATTTTGATTTATTAACTTTCGAAGACAAACAAATCTTATTCCCATCAGCCGATGAATTCTAATGAACAAGACTGGTTAACACATACAATGTTAGTCTGTTAACCACTGAAAGGCAGAGATCAAAGACTGACTAACTAGTAGGCTCTCTACAATAACACAACAGTCGATATTCACACTTTAACTGGTCAGCGCTGAAGACCACTGACCACTGAATATTATTGACCAGTGAATATTCTTGCAATAGTATAATGACCCTTTGGCGTACGCTTTTAACTGGTCAGATCTTTAAAAGTTGGTCGGAACTGAAAGAAATTGACTACTGAATATCTCCTAGCATGCAATGACCAATAACATACTCCTTTCAACGACTCATCAGCGTAAGACATCACTAGCCGATGGACGCTACCCATTCATCTCAATGACCGATGGACGATTTCCAGCAATTAATGCCACGAGGCCTCACAATCTCCTTCCTTGACCAAGTCATGTAACTAGTGGACGCACAGAAGAGCAGTTATGATATCTCTCACTCCACTTCTTAAACTTGCTCTCCACTCCCCCCACGCACAGAAGAGCAGTTATAATATCTGTTACTCCACTTCTTGAAATTACTCTCCACTCCCCTACAATTTCTCTTAGTTATGGCCCTTGAAATGCATATAAAAGGGGCATTCAAAGCAACATTCATTACTAAGAATCCTCTCCAAAAGACCAGAAGACTTTGCTGCATTCATCCCAAAAGATCAATCTCACCTTTTCCACACAAAGTAATGGCCAGCCGGTGACAAAGATAGTTCGGACAAAGAGTTCTTTAACTATCTTCACATTCTAGTAGATTCCCAGTATTTTCTTTGTCTTCTCTACTAAGAAGAAAACCATAATTCTTGTCTATTAGTGGTATTCTCTTCACTTTGATTTAACTTATCGAAATATCAAAGTGATACCACTTTTGATCCTTTTTTCGAAGCTGTAGACTATAAAGATTCACTGAAGGATCTGTACTTGAAGAGTAGTGCATACTTGGTCATTCCTTTCAACCAAGCTGAGGGCAACCCATCATTGACAACAACTTTTTTTTTCTTTTTCTCAAATTCTGCATATTGTATTTTTTTTATGTCTAATCTCCTAAGCCTGATGAAGTGGTTGTACAAAAAGACTTTGTAAACTATCTGCACCAAAAGGTAAGATAAGTAGAACCTATGTAAAGCAAGGGTGACCTTTCAATGCATAATTAAACACTTATGTGCTGGTTGTCGTTGTATCTTCATGTATTTTGTTGAAATTGAAATAAAATTAGCATTGCACGCTCCCTTTCCATTTTCAGCTAAACCTAGGGCAGCTGTATGGTCACAAAATGCCTTTATTAACAATTTCAAATATGGTCCACATGTCCAATCACCACTAAGGATGACTCACTTAGCCCTTTGACATTTATATTTCCAACCTTTATTTATCTAAGGGCACGGTTGTATAACCCATGTCCTAATAAAAGGTACCGGTTTTCCTGAGCACACCCACATTTAAAAAAAAAAAAAAATTGCACATGACGAAAATACTCATAAATTCCGTGCATATCTCATGTGCACAGGTATAAAACACCGTGCACATGATATTTGCACGGTTTTCCCCAGCCGTGCACCTCTTTCTGTGCACAGCTTTGAAACTCCGTGCACCCCTTTGTGCATGGCGGGGTGCACGGCATTGAAACTGGAACTACACCTCTCCCTCTCCAAACTCTGGCAACCTCTGCCTGACCCCACTGCCGATACATCTCCCTCTCATTTCCTCTCTCTCAGTAGCCCTGTTGAGGGCGATTCTCACGCCAAGGGACACCAACAATGGTGGATGGTTCTTGGTGTCGCGCTTCCATGTAGACTCAATTTTCCCTCGACTGAACTTCAATGCGAATCCGCCGGTGCAGAAGGACAAAATGGGAGTTCTGACACATCTATCGCGGCACACCACGCCGGCACCTCCTGAGGGATTTTGGGCAGGGGTCGGTGGTAGGCTAGGGGGAGAGAGGAAAAGAAAATGGGGGGAGGGGGGAGAGGGACGGGGGCTACCGGCGGTGGGCGAGAGAGATAGAGAGAGGGAGAGGGATTGGCGGCGACGGGGTTGGGCGGAGGTGGCTGGAGCAAGGAATAGGAAAGGAGAGAGGGAGAGGAGAGGAGAGAAGATGAGGGTATTTTGGGTATTTTAAAAAATAATATGGGTGGGCTGAGCAAAAGTGGTGGGTGCAAATAGAATTTTCCTTTCCGTAGAGCTCCCTCTTTAAGTCGCATTTTCTTAAAAAGGAAGTATGAATTGAGAAGGGTCTTAAAACCCTAGCACGTCAAAGGTGAATGGACTCCAAAGAAGTGAAGAAGATGATGCTGATGGTGGAGGGTTTCTATCTTTACTCCCTCCCTCCCTCCCTCCCTCTCTCTACACTATCTTTTTCCTCTCCTTCCCACCCTTATGGGTTAGATAGACGAATTTGGGTGGCAATCGTGGAAGCTTGGTACAGGGGGTTATGTTGGATTCGGAGTGAGGGTGATTCTGAACACACCATGGCATTTGCTGTACACACCCACATTTTAATTTTTTTTTAATTACCAAAATGCCCCCAGGTGAAATGACGAAATCACCCTTCACCATCAACCTCCTCTCTCCTCTTCCTTTGTTTCTCTTGCAATGTTTCTCACCCTCCTCTCTACTCATGTACCCTCCTCCTCCTTCTTCTTATTCTTCATTATCTCTTTTATCCATTGTTTAGATACTGTTCCTCTGCACTCATTCATCCTCATTGATCTTCATCTCCTTCTTTGTCATCTTCTCTAACTCTTAAAAAGTATCCTCTAGTCTCCTCCATTTGTTTAAAGATATTGGAGGTACTCATCTCCCTGCACCACATTGTCTATTGGAAGTAGGCATTTTCAATATGGACAAGCAACTGACGATCTACTAAGAGGAGATATACATCTTGACTTTGTTTCCAGTTGTTTAATTAATGTTTTCGCTCGTTCCGCTCGGTATTCTAGAGCTGTGCAAATGAATATTACATGGCGGAATACCATCAAACATATTAAATTTGCACGGAATAATTATGCCATAACTTGACAATTATAATCAAAACTTCAGATGCTGGTGGAAATGGTAGGAAGCTGAGAATAGTTTTATCTTGTGAGAGAAGTGGAAGTTATAAAGGTCCATCGAAGGTCTCCCAAAACAGAAATCCTAACAAGACAACGGTAACGAAGAAGTGTAGTTGCCCTTTTGCTTTGAAGAGCCGAAAGTTGGCAAATGGCGATGATTGGATGTTAACAATGGTTTGTGGGGTACTCAATCATCCAAACGCACAACATCTCGAGGGGCACTTGTTTGCTAGGAGGCTTTCTGGGAAAGAAATCAATGTTTTGATTGATATGTCGAAGAGTTTGGTAAAGTCGAGGAACATCCTTCGAACACTGCAGGAAAGGGACGTGCACAACACCACTATGATGAAGAGTATCTACAATGCTCGTCAGAAGTGGAGGGTGACTGAGTTGACTGGTTGATCACAGATGCAGCAACTCATGATGCATTTGGAGCAGAACAACTACATTGAGTATCATACTAGCAACAACGCTATAGATGCTATGATGGACCTTTTCAGTTGTTACATGCATTTCCAGAAGTTTTGATGATGGATTCCACGTACAAGACTAATAGATATCGACTTCCCTTGTTTGAGATTGTTGGTGTCACATCTACTCAACTGACTTTTTTCATTATTTTTGTGTACCTTCAATCAGAGAGGGAGGCCAATTACAGATGAGCTTTGAAGAGGCTTAAGGAATTAATGGATGTATGCATTATGCCCCGTGTGATTGTCATCGACAGAGAGTTAGTAGTGATCAATGCAATAAACATTGTTTTTCCGAATGCAACAAACTTATTATGTGGGTGGCATATTTTTAGAAACATCTTAGCAAATTGTAAAAAGTATTTTGAGACCAACGACAGATGGGATGCGTTTATCTCTTGTTAGAACATGTTGGTAGTCTCTCCCACTGAAAATGACTACATTTAACTTCTAAGTGCATTGGACTGGAATTTCTTTGGGTATCTACACGCTGTTGATTATGTGAAGAGCTCGTGGTTGAATAACCACAAGGAACAATTTGTGGCTGCTTGGACGGATCGGCATATGCACTTTGGGAACGTGACTACGAACATGGCTAAGAGCGCACATGCAAAATTGAAGAGATACCTTGGCACATCGAACTGTAGCTTTGATGCGTCCTGACAGGTAATCCATGCATTGCTAGAGTTGCTCTTTTGAAACTGTAGCTTTTGATGTGTCCTGGCAGATAAAGGCTTCTTTTGAAAAGAGCATAACATCGTGCAACATAAGTGTAACGCCCCACCCCATACCCATGCATGATATTGTCCGCTTTGGCCCACGGACCTCACGGTTTTGCTTCCGATGAGCCTTAACCCATCAAAAGGCCTCATGCAAGGTAAGGGTGTAAGCTCTGTATACAACCCCATTCACTTTCCTCTCTATAGTCGATGTGAGACTCCGGCGTCACATTCCACCCCCCTTAGGGCTACACGTCCTTGTACAGTATCTGCCAATCTCTATAGCCTGCCAGCCCTCTTGGCCCACCCACATGAAGACCCGCCCACTTGTACCAGACCACGGCAGGAGACCCACACTCGAACTAGTTGAATGAGGGCGAGCGGTGCGGGTGAGATGGTCTGTACGTAGCCAAACTGTTGAAGAACCCTGTGTGGGTGGTAGGGTTCAATGACATCTAGGGTTCTCAAGCAACCACAGAAGAAGGATATCTGCTGTAATTGATGCCGAGCCCTGACACTAGCATACGGATCCGAACTGACCTGTCGCATATAAATGAAATAAGTCATAAATATAACAAAATATGTTAGTTGGCAAAAAACGTAAAATATATGTCAAGAATGTAATTTTTATGTCAAGGACTCTGCTGTAATGGGTGCTCACCTCACTTGGGTGTAGGGCATCCAACCTCTCCCACAGCAGCTGTATGTTTTCTCTCGTATTTCCGGAATCCTGACCAGGATTTCAGCGGCTTCCGAGAGGCATCCCTGCAGTGTATCCCCATTGTGCAAGAGGACGGGCGAATGGGAAGTGCTCGTACACCCAGGATTACAAATGACAAATATTATTAATGATACAATCTAAAAGATCAATTATGATGGACACATGTGTATATATAAATTTTATTGGTCTTACCATGAGCAGTGTCAGATATCCAACAATCTGTCGCACATCTGCCCTCGTGGCGATCCCCAGCTAGCAATACAGATACGCCAGTGAGGCAACCCCCCATGCATAATGACGGACCCGTGGCAAGTCCATCAGCAAAGATAGGGAGTAGACTGGGACTCGAGGGGCGGACTTATTAGTAAATAGTGTTCAGCCTAACAAATAAAGAAGATAGCCTCTGGCTGCACACTCTACCTCCTCAATCGACAACGCAGGAGTTACATCGCCGCACACCCATCGGATCCATCCCATCCTCACTACCCCACCTCGTGCCAGGCTCAACTCTGCTGCCGTAGATGCCCTATCGACACCCAGTCCACGCTCGAACAGATCTACTTGCTCTAATAAATCCCATACTAGTAGATACGTGGACAGAAAGTCCCGTAACTGAGATGCCGAGAAAAGTACCCACATCATCTAAGGTGATCGTCATCTCCCCAAACGGCATGTGGAAGGTATTGGTTTCGGGCTGCCATCTCTCGACAAAGCTCGAAACCAAGGGGTAGGAGATATATCGGTAGCTGAAACGCCTCAAGTCTGCCAATTCAGACTAGTATATGATAGCGTGAAATCGAAGCACATGAAGATCAGCCCCATCTCTAGGAAGAGGTATGTACCAGTCCTTCAGCTGACGCCAATAACTGATACATTTGAGCTGGCCACGTTCCTGCACATTACAAATATAAATCTTCATTAACGTCTGTTATTATAAACTATGAAACACCTCAATTGAAAAACAATTACTTAAAACATTTAAAGAATGAACGTGTACCTCCCCGTCCCATATGGATATGGCCACGTGCGTCCTAACACTCACAAGGACGGATGGGTCGGCCGAACCGCCGGGAATAAGACCTTCACCTGCTGCCGCTGCAGAAGGACTAGATGACTGTGCCTTCTCGTCTGAGGAATCATCCTCCCCTGCTGCCGCCATAGGAGGACTAGACCACCCTGCCTCATCCTCTAAGGAATCATCCTCTGAAGAGCTCCCTATATGTTTATCAACCGGGTCGGGCAGTGGATCCTGTTGTAATTTGCGTCTTCGTTCAGACACCGTTGGCCGTTTACGGACGCCAGTTGAAGTACTGGCATACACACCTCGGCGAGGAGATCTAGCAACACCAATCTTAATCCACACTCGCGATGGCTCGCTTGAAGAAGTACTAGCATGTCCACCTGTTGGATGTGAAGTGCCACCAATACGGCGAACTGGTCTTTTGGACATTTTTTCCAATATGTTAAAAATAAAGCTCAATAAGAGGAAAATTCATGTTTTCTTGTGCTACTCGGAGCAAATGTAATGTGCAAAATGCTTCTGCATAGCACATGTACACTGTGCAAAATTTTTTAGCACGACATAATTTTTCGCGCATATTTCATGTGCATAGCTTACATTTGCTGTGCATATCTTTTTTGCATAGGATAGATTTGTCGTGCATAAAATTTTTGCACGGCGGATATACATTTTTTGCACAGCGAACATCCGCCTTGAAATTTTTTTTTTGCACAGCGAACATCCACCTTATAGAAATGATATGCACGGTTCTGCGATACCGTGCATATCGGGAACATGTTTTTTTTTTTTTTTTCAAAATGCACAGACTGTGGATGAGAAAAAGAAGAAGAAGAAGACATTACGACCCCAATGCAAACGTTTGCAATCTCTGAGTCTAAAAAATTACGACAAAAAAGGAATGTGAAAATTACAACCTAAAAGGAATGTGAAGAAGAAGAAAAAGAACAAGAAGAGCTCATCTTCTATGGGATTCGTATGAAGAAGAAGAAGAAGAAGAGGTGCTGGGCAGTGGAGAGCTTTTTGGAGGAGAAAGACTTTTGCTCGAAAAGTTGTCGTCGAGAGGTTAGAAACCAGCTGATGTTGTCGAGATTAGGAAAACGCCAAATTTGAAAACACAATTGTCGTCGAGAGGTTCAAACCACCGACGAGAGGGAAAGTTGGAGGAGGAAGACTCGTGGGTGCATTGGGAAATACGGTGGGTGGGCTCATCAAACTCTTTTATAATAAAAACATATAGTGGGTGGGTTAAGCAAGTGGGTGGGTTCAACAATGTATGTGAGTGCATATAGAATCACCCTTGGAGTGATGATGGTGGAGGATTTAGGTGGTGATGTTGGAGGATAGGTACTGTAGTGGATTGGAGGATGCAACAATGGGTTCTACAGCGGGTCAATGGTGGAGGTTGTAGGTCGATGGTGATGACGGCGGTGTAGATGAGCAAGGATTGATTGAGCCCATCTCAGATGGATTGTGTAGTGGGCATCTATGATGATGATGATGATGATGATGATGATGGTCAATAATCGATAGGAACAAGGAGAAACGGTGAATTAGAGGATGGGTACCATAGTGGGCACTGAAAGTCCCCATTTATGGGGATTGTGAAAATAAGAACTCTACCCTTTTCTTTTTTATGACTGCATTATGGATGACTACAGGTGGGAATAAGATTGGAGATGCCAAACAATGCGTTAGTTTAGGATTGACATTCAATACAATGAATCCCATCTGCTACGTACGGAAATATCAGTTTTAAGAACCAACTCCGTAGCCTTCCCACCCTAACATCAATAAGATGTTTCTTTAAAAAAAAAACCATAAAACTCAACAGTAAGATATACTTTGGGAAGGGGGTAAAATGAGGGGAAGGAAAAAAACAGAGGAAAAATAGAGGAAAAGTGGGAATTGAGGGTGTTTGGGAGGGGCTTTTGAGGGGAAAATGAGTGTGGGCCCACTCCAAAATTTTTTCCTAAAAAATGGAGAAAGTGAGGGGAAAATGTATGAAATTACTAATTTGCCCTTTAGTCCAATGGAAACTTTTGCAAAAACATAGATAAAATATTCTTTATCCCTCTACCTCACAAACAAGCAAAATCCTATTTTTTCACTTTTCTTCCCCCTACATTTTGACTATCCAAATAAAAGAAAATAAAATTAATTTTCCCTCTCATTCCCTTCATTTTTCTCCCCCTCAAATTTTCCATCCCCCACCCTGCCCAAACTTAGCATAACCTTCGTTGCAATTTCATGCAAATACAGATATTATATATTATATAATAATAATAAAAAAAGAGTCATATCAGATGATTATTATCCAAGGCGACGCTTCCGGGTCACATTAAATTAAATTCGAAAAATGAGAGAGATTTGGGTTTTCTTCTCCCTTCTTTTCTGACACCAGACATTGAAAACCCCCAGTCTCTTCTATTTCCTCTCCTCCTTACTCCTTCTACCTATTCTTACATCTCACTACTCTCTCTCTCTCTCTCTATATATATATATATATATATATATATTTCTCTTTCCCAGTCCTTCACCTCACCAACTCCAATCATTTCCCACTGATCAGTTTTGTAGGCCACTTGATCCGAATTACCGTCATCTATTCGTCCTCTTTCTCCCACGGCGATTGCGTCTGATTCCGGCGAATATTTCCGTCAGTCTCCGGTCAATCACTTCTTTCGATATCAATTTTCGTTCGTTTTTCAATTCCTTGGGCGAATTCATTTTCAATTTTCCCCCGCCCTCACCTTTTGTTTTCTTCTTTTCTTCTTCTTCTTCCATATCAAAAGGAGTTTTCAAATTAGGGTTTTGGTTTCTTCCCACCCCACGCAGGCGATTCAGTCATGCTGCGAAGTTCCCGGCACAAATCTCACAAACAAAAGCACGGCTGCTTCATAGGCTCGAGAGAGCATTCGGATTCGGAAGAGTTGTTGATAGAGAGGAAGCGGAAGGAAGATCCAGCAGCAGTTAGGGTTTCCGATTCTGCAGAGAAAAGGTGGCCGCAGAAGGAGAATGATCTGCCTCTCGATCACAGCAGTGCTTCGAAGAAGAGGCGAAAAGAGCGAGCCTCTGCCTCAGATTCAGCTGCGAGTGATGGGTGGGGCGATGGCTGCTGCGGCGGGGAGGAAACGCTAAGAGTTGAGGTCTTGGTTCCTGAGAAGGAGGCCGAGCCCGGAGGTGAGAGTTTTGGATGGGGTTCTGAGAAGCGGCATAGGGTGGCTGCCGAGGAATCAAAGAGCAGCAGGTCAAGCAGAAAGCAGGAGAGTTGTAGTGGAAGGAAAGATGAGAGTGAGGACTTCGCCAAGGTGGGGGTCGATTTGAAGAGAATCAAATCGGATAAAGATTCAGGAGGAGGAGGGAGGAAAGAGGGTAACGAGCACAAAGACGAGATGGAGAAGGCGGAGAAGGGGCTACGGAGTATAGAAGATAGGAAGGTTCAAGATGCCAGGCACGAAAGGAAGTCAGTTGACAATGTGATGGGGATGACAGGAGGGGGCACTGAAATGAGTAGGAAGCAGGGAATCCAAACAACCACCACCACGACGGCTGGTTCTGAAGAAGAGCGTCATGTGAAGCAGGAAACAAAAAGTTCTGGTAAGGTACTAGTTGCTCTCTTTTTAATTTCTTCTCTCTCTCTTAAAGAATTTTTAAATTACTGTCATGTGTACTAGTTGCTTATTCATATTTTCCCTCAGAAACTGAAGTTACAGGGAGATTAACCAATACCCCTGTAGCTGAAACTCAAGTGGGGTGGGATTTATCTTCTTCAACATTAGTCAACTGTCAAGGAGCTTGACCATAATTTATTTGTGGCTGATATCTGTTCTGAAGTTGATTAATTACCCTTTGAGTCCATTCAACCTTAATCTTAAGAAAAATATATAATTAATTAGTATGGTTTATGTTTAGATAAATTTTATGAGCAAACTACATGGTGGTTCTTAGGAAAGATGATTGCACACTATTAGCTTTTTGTTGTAGAGGAGTGATCATATAAGCAAAGGTGTTTGCAAGAGGTTAAGAATCTTCTGTGGCCGAGTAAAACAGACTGAAGTCTGGAGTAGCACATGCCACAGTGCTTGGCAGACTCGCTTGTGATTTTAATGATTTATTGTCAATAATAACCATTAAAAATGTCGATAATGGTAAACCTGAAGGTTAGAAGTGGATGCATTTTGCCTTCTTCACGGGCAATGGTGAGGTTGTGCATGCTTCCTTGGCTAAGGCTTGGTTGGGAAAGTGTTTCTCACTGGTTGTTTATGAATGACTGTGATCTGATAAGGTAGCTGATGCTTTTAGTGCCCATGTAACAGCCTGCATAAAGTTTACATAGGGATTGAAAAGAGATAATTATTGTCAAATTATATAGGACTGGAAGCTGTTTATGAATTGTTTCTTAGGCAATGGTTTAATTCGTCTCCCTCTTGTTAAGGCTAGAGAGAACTATCCAGAGTCAATCCCATTTTCAATCTCTTTCATTTTTTGTCTTTGAAGAATGCATTGCTGCCACTTGCTTGAGTTCCACAACATGATGAAGAGGAATTGGTTCCAAGTTATCACGACAAAGCTCATTTCTCTGAGAAACCATTGATAACAACTCTCATTGGGATTCTTCCTTTGTATCGGCATATTGCTAGATGGAGGTGATAAGTAGGTCACCTCCTTGAATCTAGGTGTTCCTTTAGGGTTCATTACATGCTTTGAGACATGGCGCCTTCCATACGTTAAATTGCTCATTGAGGCCGAACCTAAACCTGTGCTCGAGAGATAGCTGTCCATACACTGATAAGGGATGTATGGATTCTCGAGAAGAGAGGAGCCATGGCGGTCCCCCTTGGACCGCCTGGATCCCATGATTGAATAGAAAGTTGGATCTACATTGGATCTCACCTGAATCGCCCCATCTATCCTCCTGAGGAGAAGTTTGGTGGTGAGGAACTAAAATTCACTAGAGTACGAATCTTCAAAGGGCGGCATTCTGATCAGATTGAGGGTTTTCTAGTGCTGAAGAGCTAGCTAGTTCCCCCTGCTTAGTCAAGGCACTTCTTAGAGAAGGCAAAGAAGAAAGGGCTAATGTAAGCTCTAGAGTTTAGCTTTTGAATCACTAAATCCCATGATAAGTGGGAGTGAAGGGGCTTTGGGTTGGATTGGAAAGCCTCATTGTTGGGATGCCAATAGAAGTGGTGAGTGGGGCTCACCTTACAAATGAATTCATGGTTAATTAATGTCAGAACCACGGGGTTCGAAGATGGTTATGCATTATGGGCTGCACCCTAAGCCCAGCATGTTCAAGCCCATTGTGGCTGTGGGCTAACCGAAGTTACTTAAATTTGAAAACCGGACCCAAAGATTTGGTTTGACCAACTTAAGCTGCAAGATGTGAAGGTGATGGTTTAATTAATGACTTTTGCAATGAAATATGAGTTTTTGGGGACAAAGGTGATGGGTTCTAATATGGTTTGAAAGGCAGGCATGAAGTCCTCTGATAAATTCTGCAACAGTGGCAAAGGAGATTCCAACACATCCAAGCATGGTGAGTAAGAAAATAATTCTGAGGGATCGAACGTTCTAGAAGCTTTGAAGGATGAATCTGTAATATTTCACGCTCTCATGAAGTTCGCAGGGATGAAATCTCCTGATGAACTAGATTAGCGGCTGGCTTGGATGTCCAACCGACACAACAAGAAGTTTGTAGTGGGTGGATATCTAATTGTAAGGGAGAGAGCTTCCTGACACTGAAAGCATCTGGTAGTGAAAGATGCGTTGAAACTACAAACCTGGCCCTAGAAAGTGATGTTTGCATTTCAGTTTACTCACCGGCATAGATGAAAATATCGGTATCGGCGGGCGTAGCGGCCCGCCGCCAAACCGATACGAAGCGGGCGATACGTAGCGTATCGGGGATACGTATCGGCGTAGCGGTGCGATTTTAAAAAATCGCCAAAAAAATCTGAAAAAATTCCAGAAAATCCAGAAAATTGTAAAATGAAAGAAAATGTGGTTCTTTTGCAAAAGTAAGTAAGAAAAGGGGGCGTATCGGTGCCCTCAATATATGAGGTCCTGTATCGCTGTATAAATAGAAAATAATAGTAATGATTAGTTTTTTCACATGTATTCATGTTTCTTAGTCATGTTAACTTAAAAAGTAATGAAAAGCTCATTAAAAAAAATTAGAACATGAAATAAAGGCATAAGAAATTCTTAAGAGTTAGGTCATTACTCATTACTCAATACTCATTAGTGAACAACTGAACATTGAACAATCAAATATCAATACTTCACTACCTTCAGCATTCAAGGTTTAAATTCAATCAAGTGAATGAACTATAAAGTGATCAACAATCAACATTCCACACCAATTTAGAAATGACAAAGAGAGTAGAGAGTTAGTGAAAGAAATAGGAATTAGAAATACCTTGATCACCACCAAAAGGAATGTCTACCAAGATTCAAGGGGCTATGGTTATCCTCATTCCCATCAGTGTTATCATTTGTATTGGCACCATATTGAATTTGATATTGATGAGTATTGGGATCCACAAATCCAAAGAAGCCAGCCGCACCCACATCATAGGAACTTGGAGGAGGTGGAGGTGGTCCAGGTGGATATCTACCATATTGTGTTTCACCATAGTCACCATATGAGTAGGACCCCGAAGTTGAAGACTGTTCTTCTCCTTGTTGTACTTGACCATATGGAAAAAAGTCAAAATACTGTGAGTGTGAGGGTCCTTGTCCACCGTAACTAGGGTTCCATGAATCAGTCCATGATGCCGCTTGTTGTCCTCCAAAATCTCCACCCATATTTCCTTGCTGAGTACTACCTCCAGCCCCAGGTGGTGAATCTCTTCGGCGCCGTTGATAACCACGGCTTGGATCAAATCTTCCAGATGGAGGTAACTCATGTACTTCCTCTACAGGAATGTCATCGTCTTCATCATGTTGATAGTATTCACTAGTACCACCTGTCCCACTGTCTCCTCCTCCATCTCCTCCACCATGGCTACTTGAAGAGACTGTGGTAGAACTAGCTTTCTCAGAAGCAGGTTCTTTCCCACTCCTCCTAGTCCTACTACTGGTACCTTCTCCCTGAGGTGGCTGACCTTCTGTAGCTGCAGGTGCCTCACCCATGTCCTCACCTATCAACTCTTGAACCGTTTCCTGAAACTCCGGATCTGAATCTAGCAGTGGATCCTCTATCTCGGCTAACCATGGGAGTAAGGGATCGTCCTCTCTAAATATGTGATCCAAATTAATGGGACAATAATCAGGACTATCCCTTACCCTTCTCTCCCTAATTCTGTGTTTCAACTTCAGATTGTAATGACAATACACAAGCTTGTTGAGTTTCTGCATGGTAAGCCGATTCCTGACCTTCGTGTGGATCAAAGAGAAAGTGCTCCAATTTCTTTCACAGTTGGAAGATGTTGTAGTTTGACTAAGGATGCGAATAGCCGCACTCCTTAGATGTGGAGCACTCTCCCCATAATTCATCCACCAATCAGCTGAAATGCAAAAAATAAATAAAGAAAATTAGATCGTATCACAAGATATCTGCAATGTGGATATGTCTTTTGTTCATAGTCATACCAGGTGACATCTTTCCAATCGATCGTATCACAAGAGGGTCAGCAAAGGTTCCTCTCCTTTGTGTATAGATAGATATCTACAATGTGAAAATTAGATACAAGTCAGTAAACCCCTACAACATAATTAAATTCTCTTAAGTAACCACCCACTCACCTCTTGAATGGCCTCAACTTGATCATCTCGACCTAACAATTTCTTCAACACCTCCCGTAATCCTACCCGCAAGTCCGTATCTATTGCTTCGGTGTGTTGTTCGACATTGCGGTAATAGAATTCGGGATTCAAAAAATAACCTACATTATAAATATGTAGAATGTACTGTGAGCAAGCAAGATAATAAATACATTAGTTAGGAAAACAAAAAAGTATCAAATTCAAAGATATATATTAATTACCTGCGGCATGCAATGGATGGTGCAACTGATCGTTCCAACGGGCGTCAATAATCTTTATATATTTTTCGTGATATCTAACATTTTCCATGATGGATTGCTTTGCCCGATCCATTGCTTCATATATAAAGCCCATTGTCGGCTTGTCATCACCATCTACAAGCCGCAACACTTTAACTAAAGGCTCAAAAACCTTTAATATCTTCTTCACTTTCTTCCAAAATTTATTGTCCCTCATCAGGTTTGGGACTTCAAACTCCGGACCATGGGTTGCATTGCCCCATCTCGAACGAAGCCATTCTTCTGATGCAAACATCTGAATGAGCTCCGTTCTAAACTTTACAAGGCTTTCCATAGCCAGAAAATGGGTTGCAAACCTTGTTAATCCTGGACGCAGCAAGGCATGGTTATTTGTATATCTTTTCATCAAGCTTAACACCCATGAATGATCATATATAAATCTTGTAATTCCTCTGCATGCCTTGATCAATGAAGACACTTTTGTCTTCCTTCCAATCTCTTCCAAGATGAGATCTACGCAGTGTGCTGCACATGGGGTCCAGAATAAATGGGTCCTCTTCTCCATTAATTTCAAACCTGCTGCCTTGAAATTGGCGCCATTATCTGTAACAATCTGTACAATATACTCCTCTCCCACACTCTCTACAACTTTATCCATAAGAGTATATATATATGCGGCTGTCCGTCTATGTTCAGATGCATCAATGGACTTCACAAAGACGGTCCCAGCGACTGAATACACCAAAAAGTTTATTAATTGTGTTTGGGTGCCGCTGGTCCACCCGTCACACATGATGGTAACACCATTTTGTTGCCACATGGGTCTAAATTTTTCCACCCAAGCCTTTATTTCTTTAAATTCTTCTTCAAGATATTTAGTGCCCACATCATATACGGAGGGCGCCTGTATACCCCGCCCAGCTTCGGCGGCAACATCAAGAATAGTCTGGAAGTATGGGGAATCTATTGCTGTAGGTGGTATGTTCTTGTGAATTAGCCATTTTGCTGTAGCTTTGGCCAATCTATCTCTTGCAGCCTTCATTACCCCTTTCATAACACTTGATATTTTTGGTTGTTTAGCTCCCTCTTTTCTATGTGCTAGAGGATCAACAGGGGGAGGAACTGCTCTTCTTGTAGAGATAATTTCTACATCAGCATCCCGTTCCCGGTGTGCTAAAATGCCCTACGTATGGACCCCCGCAAAGCCCTTGCCCCTGCTTGGCACAGCAGATGATGAGCCCCCTGCATCATAATATTTGCTTCCAGCAAATGCACGACGTTCATATTCTTCTTGTTGACTCATCAAAGACTCTTGGCGTGCAGCCTCCATCTGTGCATCTTCCTCCTCATCAAAATATTCATCCCCAAATACATCATAACGGGCAGCATCAACATCTTGCCGCCTCTTTTCTTTTATCTCTACTTTTCTAGCTTTGTTTTGGCCAACCAAAGCTTTCATTTGTTCCCTTACTTCCCTCGGTACTTCGGTACAGCCAGCAACATTGCCAGATATGTGGCCCAAGTGGTGTTTGAATCTTGTAATGCCCCCATGGGTCACTCTTCCACAGAACTTGCATTTGATTTTCAACCTATTATTCTCAACTGCCTCACCAAAGCTCCATGCGGGATCAACATCACGAGGCATTTTCACTTATCAAATGGCAGACAGATGGACCGAAATTTAATACCTGGCTCTGCCTATAAATATAAACAAGTAGTATACTAGTATGTTAAAAATTAAAAAAAACAAAGAAACATGTTAGAGGAAACTTATATCACAAATATAGGAACCATTTTCAAGACATTTGATTGGTATTCAAATATTAAAAATTATTTTTATTTTAAAAAATAAATAAATCCGAAAATAAAAAAATAAATAAAAATCAATAAACATTCAAAATGTGATGGATTGATCTATGGGAAACATAGATCTATCATTTACAAGCAATTTCCAAGTGGTTTCATGGGTTGTCCATGAATATTCACATTTTTTTTTCAAAAAATAAATAAATCCGAAAATAAAAAATAGAGAAAAAGCAATAAAAATTCAAAATGTGATGGATTGATCTATGGGAAACATAGATCTATCATTTACAAGCAATTTCCAAGTGGTTTCATGGGTTTGTCCATGAATATTCACATTTTTTTTTTCAAAAAATAAATAAATCCGAAAATAAAAAATAGAGAAAAAGCAATAAAAATTCAAAATGTGATGGATTGATCTATGGGAAACATAGATCTATCATTTACAAGCAATTTCCAAGTGGTTTCATGGGTTGTCCATGAATATTCACATTTTTTTTTTCAAAAAATAAATAAATCCGAAAATAAAAAATAGAGAAAAAAGCAATAAAAATTCAAAATGTGATGGATTGATCTATGGGAAACATAGATCTATCATTTACAAGCAATTTCCAAGTGGTTTCATGGGTTGTCCATGAATATTCACATTTTTTTTTTCAAAAAATAAATAAATCCGAAAATAAAAAATAGAGAAAAAGCAATAAAAATTCAAAATGTGATGGATTGATCTATGGGAAACATAGATCTATCATTTACAAGCAATTTCCAAGTGGTTTCATGGGTTGTCCATGAATATTCACATTTTTTTTTTTCAAAAAATAAATAAATCCGAAAATAAAAAATAGAGAAAAAGCAATAAAAATTCAAAATGTGTTGATTTCATCTATGAGAAACATAGATCTAACAATATGAAGCTATTTTCAAGTTGTTTCATGAGTTTTCCATAAGTGATAATGTTTTTTTTTTTTTTAAATAACATAAATCCGAAAATAAAAATAACAATATATAAAAAAAAAACAAAAGATATGCATGTAAGATCAAAAGGAAGCATGAATCTACAATAAAACAACACAATGATGCCATTATGTTGTGATTCATAGTAGTTAGAGAGTGATAAATGAAATGATCATGTCAAAAGTTGAAAAAATAAACCACATATACCTTAATGAAGAATCTTGTTTTGACTTTTGAATCTCTAGATCTCTTTCAATAATGGTTTGTTGGTGATTTGGTGGCAAAATATCTTGAAGAGAGGGATTTGGGAGACATTTGGGACCACAAGGAAGTGAAAATGGAAACTATAGAGGGGAAGAGAAGAAAGGGAAGGGTAAAAAACCCTAAAAAGTCCCAAAGGGGGGGTTTTATACCCCCCCCCCCACGTGTATGGGCCGATACGGTCCCGTATCGGCCGATACGGGTGCGATACGTATGTATCGCCGATAAATTCAATTTATCGTATCGGCCTTGGCCGATACGGCCGATATATCGGCCGATACGCTTCGTATCGGCCGATATTTTCATCTATGCTCACCGGTGGAGGGGCAGAGATGTAATATACTTGCTAAAGCAAGAAGATCAGAAGGTCTGCTATGTGTGGTGCATGTAGCTAAAGGAGGAAAAGGACCAATAGAAATATGTTAGTGGAAGGTGGATCTATCTCTCAAACATGCCACTATAAAGCCATGAGAGGGAGGGTGGGAAAGTGGTGGGTTGTGGAAATGATGTGGGCCTTTTAGTACCCAACAGGGAGGGCAGGTGGAATAGCTCGGTGAAGTTTACGATGAAGAGGGGCAAAATTTAAAATCAACATCAATAGCTAAGAGGAAAGACAATCTGAAGAAGGGCTATAAAATTTGGCATGCTATATAAAATATGATCAAGGTAGCAAAATGAAATATGAAGATACGGATTTTAGGGGAAGAAATCCAAAAGGTCTAAGGCGTTTCGGAAGTAAGAAAAGGAAGATCGTTTATATGGAAGGTTAGAGGTCTAATCGGGTTGGACTATTGCTTCACAGTAAACAAAATTATTTGGATTGCCAGGCTATCCATTACTCTCCTTTACGTAACAAATTTAAGCAAAGTGACCTGAGAGATGGTGGGGTGTGGGGGAGCACAGATTTCACATAAGCATGTTTAGATAAAGTTAGTTTAAGGGGAGGAATCCTTACTTGGGATCCTTGGAAAGTGTTTTTAAGATCCTTGGGCAGGGCAGTTCTTGTTTTCTTTTCTTTTCTTTGAGTAGATGGAGAGGGGCAAAAGAGGTGGATTTTTGCAGCAGCATATTGGCCCATGACTCATAACTTGGGGATAATTTTTTGGAGGGAGTTGAACTTCGCAAGGAATAGAGGTGTGGATCATAGTTACCCGATTCACAGTTTGGTTGATTCGCATTTGGGTTCATAGTTAATAGTTCGGTCCCTAATCCGATTAAATTTTTTGATGGAGTAGACTCATTTAATTTACTTTTTAATTTGCTTAATTCGTAGTTCAAGTTCAACAGATTCGATACGCTAATTTGGATATATGAGTATGAATCCATAAGGTTGGCAGTTATACATGTTTTGCACTAGTTGTAAAATGCTGCAACATGGATATAAGAATGGCAATTATTGGAAATTATAAATAATAATTAAATAAATTTAAATTTAGTCCAATTGCTTCTTATGTGTCTTTTGTAGCTAGCACAAACAGATTTCTAACTATGAATATTGATCTTGAGTGTCTCACTAATGCTTTTACGTGAGAGAAGTGAAATTCTGCTGTTGGGCTCACCTTCTGAAAACCTAAATGACTCAAAATCAACATCCTCTTCTTGGATGAAATATTATTAAAATTTACTCCAATTGTTGTTGGTCCCACTATAAAATAGAGCATGTACCAAATGCATTAATCCATATTTTGCTGTGATTTAGATGTCACTTCAATCATGATTATATCTTCCATTAAGTACATTAAGTAAAAACATGTGATTAAAAAAGTTAAAATCACATCTCTCACACAGTGAATCTAACGGTGGGGTTGATGGTGTAATCCCATTGCATTTCAAAAGAGGGCCATGGATGAATTTATTGAAAAAGTGGACGACTCCTTGTCAAATAAGAATGGCAGTATTGTCATTCTTCTAACAAACAAGGTTTTTTTTTTATTTTATTTCTTAACATATTGCCTATTTTATTCAATCCTGAAAGAGAAGGGAGAGAAAGAGGGGATACTTCGAAAATTTCCATCGGATGAGAGATATGTGGGGATTGGAGATCTGAAGTTCTCTTCCATATGTGAATGCACTGCAAGTATGATTGCACCAAACTAGAGATTCAGTGTATTGATGAAAAGTAATTTCATCTTCTTCAACGAAGGTACCGAACAACATCGAACAAGGGATTTCAAGATTTTTGAATCCAAAATAGCGATTTATTCGAAATGAACTATTTGGAATTCGACACCCATGGTAGCGAATTAGGTAAGTATGGTGTGGGTCTTGGTGCATTGGAGGAGACTTTAATCTCATTAAATTACCTATTGAAAGGCTCAGGATTGGTGGATTATAGGGCATACAAGGGTCTTTTTGCATACTAGATCATCGCTCACACCTGATCGATCTTCACATGAGTGGGGTTCGATATTCCTAAGTCAAATAATCAGATGCCTGTGTATGTCTTAGCTAGATAGATTCGTATCTTGGAGTGGGTGGATATGCATCTAGGTGTATGCCACTATGATGCCTGGATACTTGTACGAGGCCAATGTATCCATGTTGGACCGATATGACATTCATATCGTTATCCAATACTGCATCAATACTTCTGGAGTGCAAGCGTAGCATATCCTACTTTCCAAGTCCATTATTTTATATAGTTCTTTTAATTTTCATTCTTCTCAACATAAAATATAAGCAGAGGTCTATTATGTTCCCCTTTTATGCTTGGAATTGACGTCAAAGTAGTTGCAAAATTAGGTCATCGAGAGGATTGGAAAGAAATTATTAATATGGTCATCTTTGGATTACAATGATAAAGGTGAAATTATCAAATTGAACCCCCCGATTTACCTGATGCCCTTTTCAAAATGAAATTCATTGTTGCCTCTTGGGTCTTTATTCTCCCAGACTTTCGGGACTTATCCCTTGATGCTCCATGTTTCAACTGGAGGGAAGTCGTTTTGCCTTGATTTGGCTTTTTTTCCTTTGTCTGAGGCCTTTTGCCTTTTTTGTATGGGTCCTCTTTTTTGGGTGGTGGCTGTTTTTCTGGGGTCCTCCCCAGCCGCTTCTCAGTATAGCCCTTTTATATTGTAAAGCTTTTGATTAATACAATTTTCCATTTCAAAAAAAAAAAAAAAAAAAGGTCCAACGACATTCTTTAGGTGTATCATAAGACTGCGGTGGGGTTTCCTTTTATAAGGAATGGAAGGGAAAAAGTACCACCACTCGTGGATTGGACCTTTACTTTTCAACCTCCATCTAAAGGTGGATTGGCTTCTATAGCAAATGAATCGTGCTTTGCCGAGCAAGTGGCAGTGTAAGCTGTGCAATGATTTAGAAGGCTTATGGAAGGAATTGAGATGTGAGATCCAACGGTATAAAGGGATGTTGAAGACACCTCTAATTAATTTTTGAGAATTTTGCGAGGCATACTATTTGTTTGGACTTTCAAAGATTTTGGGACCTGCTGAAAGACGACATACTTGAATTCTTGGAGGAATTTCATGAGAAGGGGAAGTTAACAAAGGGCATGGGAGCCTCCTTCATAGTTCTCATTCCAAAGAAAGTTGAGGGAATCGGTCTAAAAGAATTCAGGCCCATTAGCTTGATTGGAAGGGTTTACAAGATTCTAGCTAAGGTGTTGGCAACGAGGCTTCAAAGGATATTGACAAGTATTATATCAAAAGAGCAAGGAGTCTTCATTAAAGGAAGACAAATCTTGGATGGAGTCCTTATAGCAAACGAGTCTATACATTCAAAGGACAAGGAAAGAATACAAGGTTTGATATGCAAGCTTGACTTAAAGGCATATGATAAAGTGGACTGGTGTTTCCTGCAATACCTTTTGAAGAGGATGGGATTTGGTGGAAAATGGAGGAAATGGATCAGGGAATGTGTATCTTCAGCATCGTTCTCTATCATGATCAATGGCACCCCAAAAGGCTTCTTTCGAGCTCAAAGAGGGCTAAGGCAGGGAGATCCACCGTCACCTTTCCTATTTGTAATTGTAGTGGAGGTGTTGAGCAAGATGGTAAAGGCCATAGAGAACCGTGGATTAATAACGGGTTTCAAAGTGGGTGATACGACTCCGTTGAGCAGGATGGTAAAGGCCACAGAAAATCGAGGATTAATAACGGGTTTCAAAGTGGGTGATATGACTCCACCAGTATCCCTGTTACAATTTGCTGATGATTCACTTATCTTCTGTGAAGCGTCTGAGGACCAAATTAGAAATGTGAAAGCCATCCTAACCGGTTTTGAAGCAGTGTCAGGCTTAAAGGTTAACTTCTTCAAGAGTGAGATGATAGGTATAAGAGTTGAGAACTTAATGACACATCAGCTAGCAGGCGTTCTTGGTTGCAAAGTGGGATCGTTTCCGGTTAAGTACTTGGGCCTTCCCCTTTGTTTAGGGGCGGCGAAGAAATCGGTGTGGGATCCAGTGGTCAAAAGGATGCAAAAGAAACTGCCTATTTGGAAAGCTACACACCTATCTATGCGAGGTAGAATAACTCTTATAAAAGCAGTGATGACAAATCTCCCAGTTTATTATATTTCACTTCTGAATGCCCAATATCAGTGATAAATATGATGGAGAAGTTGCGACGGGATTTCCCTTGGCAAGGGAGGTGTGAGGAAAGAAAGTTTCATCTAGTGGACTGGTCCTCGATATGCTCATCCAAGTCGGAAGGAGGTTTGGGTATCAAATCAATGAGAGACATGAATGAAGCCCTGCTAGGGAAATGGCTATGGAGGCTGGGGGATAAGTCAAAAGGCCTATGGAGGAAGGTGTTGATTGCCAAATACGACAACCAAAGGGATGGATGGGAGACTAAAGATAACAGGTATAAATTCTCACCGATGTGGAAAGTCATAATATCTGTTAAGGAGAAGTTTGTGCAAAATATTAAGTACCAGGTTAGCTTGGGAGAGAAGATTATCTTTTGGAAAGATACATGGATAGGGGAGTGGCCACTAGAAAAGAAATTCCCAGATTTGTTTAAATGTTCTCTGGAGAAAGAAGCAAATGTTAAATGCTATTTTGAAAAAGGTAACAATGGGGAGGTGATATGGTGACCCATCTTCAGGAGAAATCTGAGGGACGTTGAGGAAAGGCAGTTTCTATCCCTTATAAATCTTCTTAGGGAGGTGAATATTCCTGAAGAGGGAGAGGATGATAGGATCTGGAAAGCCTCGAAAGATGGTTCATTCTCCGTCTCATCATTTTATTTGGCCATCTCCAAAAGGACAAGGAGGAGATCACAAATAGCAAATGTTTGGAAGTTACAGGCACCACCAAGAATTGTGGTCTTCGGGTGGTTGGTTCTCTGAAGCCGAATCCTCACTATGGATAACCTTAAACGGAGAGGGAAGATACTGGTCAGTGCTTATCCTACGTGTTTGGAAGATGAGGAAACAATAGATCATCTCCTCTAAAGGTGTAACATTGCTGCGAAGATTTGGAATACTGCAATCAGTTGGTTTGGTTGTAGTTGGGTCTTCCCAAAGAATATTCAAGATCTGTTTATGGCTTGGAAATCTCCCTTACGGTCACATCAGGGGAAGCAAATGTGGAATCTTTCTTTTCTTGCAGCGATTTGGCTTATATGGAACCCTAGATGTTTTGAAGGAGTCGCAACGAATGAAGAATCGATGTGGAAAAAATAAATTTTCTGTGGCTCAATGGGTGTTAATAAATCCCATGTTCAGAGACTATTCTGTAGACCAAATCATGTTCAATTGGAAGGATGTGGCTGTCATGTAGTCAAGCTTTAGGGAACCTTCTTGTAATTAAGAGACTTTCTCTCTAATTTGTGCATCTAGGAGGGTCCATGTAGCTCGACCCCTACTTCCTGGGGTTTTGGTGTTGTATTTCCTCCTCCTAATACAGGTAAGATGTAAGATCTATTTCAACTCGTGAGCATGATACTGGTGGATATAAAGATTTGTTGTAACTCCACATAAATGTACAAATCATGTTCAACATTTCACCAATAGTACTTAAAAGAATTGCTTATAGATCTTATCTAGTGTTAAAAACTTGGGTAAATATATTTAGAATTCAAGTATCGAGGATAGGAGTTCTTGTTTCTGTAATTTCGATCCCTAGTATTTGGGTAGGGTAGGGTGCTCACTGTCACTTTAATATCATTGGAAGAAAACAACCTGTGTCGAGTGTGGTTATTAATGAAGGTCTGTGTACACTCAAGATCTTAAACAATCAGCATGGAGTTTGTAGTGTGAAACAGAGAAGGGTCCGTCAATGTTGGTGCCTTAAGAACAGAAATTGTCTTCACACTTTTTCCCCTTAATTGCACTATATTGAGTATATTGTATCTGTGAAGTACTTTTAGAAACAGCCTGGCTTGTGGGCCCCACCTGGAAGCCCCTTTTTTGTTGTTTTTTTCTTTTTTTCTTTTGTGTTTGTTTTATGGCGTGGGTGCGGCTTGGTGGGGGGTGGTGAAAGGCCTCCCCATGATATGTGCGGACAGTATTAACCTTCTAGTTGTGGATTACACTTTTGAGGGCTTCTAAGTTATCATAACCTTGTCGGTTAGATAAATTGGATGGGTGCCAAAATTGCATGATCAATCTAAGGGCATACACGACTTGGATGAGTGTCAAATTTGGGTGAGAGGGGAATCGTCATCAGCGATCATAAGGGTAGTATGCAAGTGGCTTACAAGGGTTTCGTTTGAAGGGATGTGGTCGGATATCAATTAGGGTTTACGGTTGGGGTTGGGGTTTGGAATGAAATCAGTGAGATGGAATAGGGATGCATTCGCCTGAACAAACCGATCGCAAGGATCGTTTTCTCTGATACCAATTGATGCAGGTCCTAGGATTAGGGAAAAGTGTCGAAGCACAATACGAGGTTTCTATAGATACTTTCACACAAGGATGCACTTCAAAGGGATAAAACCCATGAATCGAATTCCATTAATCAAAAGTGTATGAGATTGAATGTCTACATTATGCATATAATATAAATTAAGCAAAAAAAACATTAGGGGCTAAGATTCCTACTCAAACTAGGAAAGTAAAGAAATTGGAGTCGAGCTTAGCAACATCTAGGTTGGCAACGGTCAGGTTGGGCTGTGCAACAATGGCAACAACAACAATACTTGCTGCTTTCTTCTTCATCAACAAAAGAGGCGAGGTGAAAGAGGCTTCAATTTGGGGTTTTTACCTTTTAAGTTAAAAAAATTTACCTTCCAAAAAAAAAAGGTTACATTTAGCCCCCTCTTTCTTTCATTTTTTCTATTTTAAAGGAAATCTTTCAAAAACTCTATGTAAAAGAAATATTGGGAAAATGGGCAAATGTAAAAGAAAAATGCATAATAATTCTCAGAATTTGCAGGGGTTTTTTAATTTCTTTTTTTACTTTTTCAGGTTTGGTGGGGGCTTCTGCCCCCAAATCCCTGTACCTGGGTCCGCCCCGTGCTACATTGAAGGGGATGCTCGCATCAAGCCACCAATGCGCCATAGCCATGTTAGTTGCATCTTTCATCTCTTTACTTGCCATTGCAGATTTAATGCTTGGCTGCAAACCAAGAGTGGTTCTTTTTGGAAAGTAGTTACTCATTGGAGGTTGGGGTGCTTTTGGTAGAATACCCTATCTTCTATTCTGGATTGATGCATTTTGGGCTTCTTTACCCTTTCTAAGGGGGGAGCAATTATTTTTTCTAACTTTGTGTCTTCGGAGTCGTCTTCTAATCCTTCATCATCTTCATTCCCAAATGGATTTCCAATATCCTCATTTAGTTGAATTTTTTTTTTCTTCTTTGTTCCTCTTGGTCTCCATCACTAGTCTCACCATTTGCCATTTAACTTTAGTGGTACCTTTTTTACATGCTACAATCTCCCTGGTAATCGCACCAAAATGTTCTTTTAAATCTTGTGATTCTACGCCCTTTGATGACCCTTTCACAATACATACAACCAACATGTTTATTATTTTTGGTATCTATATAACCATATTTCCATGCTGGATCATCAGATCATGGCGGTGCACTTAGTCTAATTGAATCTAAAAGTGGTGCAGGTGTACCACTTTTTTCAACTCCACTCATGATAATTGGCAAAAAGATACCACAGTTCCAAATTTCTGATACAGTAGCAAACATGAAGGAACACAAAAAACAAATTCATTCAACACTACTACCAAATTGATTCAACATGAATACCAAATAAACTCGACATTATATATCTACAGGCATTTAGTAATGGAAAAAAAAGCAAGCAAAAAATTGAAAAAATAAAAATAAACAGCCAGTAGCCTCAACAGGGCGACAGCTGAACAGGGCACTTGCTTGAAAAGGGTTAGCAGGAAACCGAGGCCAACAACAGTCCAAAACAATAATAATAATAATAATATAAAAAATATGTAACAATGAAATAAGTGAAAAAATAAAAATAAAAATAAATAAAACAACAACCTAACCTGAATCGGGAGACAGCCAAACAGGGCATCCGTTTGAAAAGAGCCAGCAGCAAACCTAGCTCAGCACTAGTGCCAAAAAAAAAAAAAAAAAATAATAATAATAAAAGAAGCAAACCCATCCCAAAAGGGAGACAAGAAAGAAAAAGGAAAAAGAAAAGAAAAGAAGGGCACCTGTCGAGCACACCCAGTCTAAAAGGGGGACAAAAGAAAAGCTGAAAGCCCTATCTAGTTTTAAATGGGGTTGATTGTCAAGAAAAAAGGGAGGGTCGACTCGACTGTTAAGAAAGGGGCACCTGGCAGCTTCAAAAGGGATTGACTGTCAATATAAAGAAAAGAAATGAAAAGAAAAAAAAAAAAAACTAGAGCAGCTGCAACTGGCGAGCGAGCAGCAGCTCTGGAAGAGGAAATGAAAAGGGGTCGAACTCGAACTTGAAGCCCACCGCTTGGAAATAAGGGAAAAAAAACAGTGGAAAAGTATTTGGCCAGCGAAGCAGCAATGAAGTCGAGCTGAGCAACATCTGGGTTGGCAACAGCCGGGTTGGGCTGTGCAACAATGGCAACAACAACCATAGTTGCTGCTTTCTTTTTCATCAACAAAAGAGGCGAGGTGAAAGAGGGTTCGATTTGGGGTTTTTACCTTTTAAGTTAAAAAAATGTATACCTTCCAAAAAAAAAAAAAGGTTACATTTAGCCCCCTCTTTCTTTCTTTCTTTTTTTTTTCTATTTTAAAGGAAATCTTTAAAAAAATGCCCAAATTGTGGAATTTTGGCTAATTTGGATGAATTCCTTCAAATCGGACTGCAATATCCTAAATTCGGATGAATTGGTCCAAATTATTGGATAAATACTTAATCCGCCCGGGGGGGGGGGGGGGGGGAACTAAAATTATTCGTAAAAATCGGCCGAAACGGACTTTATTTCATAACACTGATAAGTTCATCAATGTGATCCAAATTCTTGAATGCAAGTATGTGTTGTATATCTACTCTCAACCCATGAAACTAATGATACTATCAATCAATAGAAACCTCATCGGTTTCAATTAAAGCACATCAAGCTTGCATTGTTTAAATCTTAAGAAGTTGTGAAGAAATCTTTTGAATAATTGATTAGGAGGAACTTTTGTTTCAAAAGGTTCTTTATTTCAATCCACGTCTCAACAAGATCTATAGTTTGCCTTCTCCTTTTCTGTTTACCTCAACCTACCATATTGCCATATTGCCACATAATTGCAAAATCGAGTTGCTACCAAGGTGACTTTATGGCCCTCAATCATTGGCTTATGTGCAAAAATATTTTTGACGGACAATAACCAATAACCAATATTTTCCATCATATTCAGGAATGACAAGTTTAATCACTAAATCTCGATCAACATTGTTTTCTTATTGTGATTTTGCTAATTCCAAATATTTTTTATCATCTCGATTATTATTCACATGGTGATCATTTTCTAAATTGGCAAATCATATTTCGAATTTTACGAGAGTTGCTTGCATCTAAGTGATCGTTGCGGATAATCAAGCATTTTGGGTTGTAAATTTTCCTCTCAACTCTTCATGAGATTTTCTTGTTTGCTCAAGTTGGTTGATATTAACAACTGGTCCGACCAATTCCTCCATGGTCATGGAAGAAGTCTCCACATCTACATGCTTCTTGGGAGGCATTTCTTTATGCAATTAAAAAAATTTGATTGACCTGATGTGTACATCTAATCTAGTCTTTACCGCGCAGGCAAATGCAAATCTGAAATCAGACTTTGGATGACACTGATACTGCCAAATCAATTTGGGCCCTTGATTGTGGTCAACCTGCCTTTGATTACTAATGTCAGCAACTCCTGTTGGCTGGGCTTCCGATATGGGTCAGGTTGAACCCGACTTGAGCTTGTAAGGCATGCGTGATAGAGAGGACATGTGATACCCTCATTGTATTTCGGTTTTTGTGTCGTAGGAAAAGGAAGGGCTGAAAAACCCCTCATTCCACCCCCCCCCTCCTCTCGTTTCTATTTTGGGGAGAGAGAGAGAGAGAGAGAGAGGAGCCTCTCTGTCCTCTTTGCTTCTAGAGAAATTGATGAAGTCGTTTGGGCACGGCGCGGATGATGATGGCTGTGACGAGATCGAGCGACTAAGGTGCATGAAGTCGTTAGCGATTCTCGATCTTGATAATGGCAGTGGAGAGAAGAGCGAGGTCGATGGTCACTAAAAACCTGAATGACGATGGCAGTGTAGGCGACAAGCGACTGCAGTGGGTTCAATAATGTCAGAGAATGTTGTTGTTGGCATCGGTGTTGCTACTGCTTGCTGGTGGTGATGATGGTGAGATGTTTCAAAGGTGCCAGATACTTCAATTTCTGATCTCTTCTCGTCTCTCTTCTCGCGAGATAGGGTTTTGGAGATGAGACTGGGTGTTTTGCATGATTTAGGGTTTCTGGGATTTGGAAAGATTAGGGCTCAGACTGGAAAATTTGGGTTCAGTTTGAAAGGGTGATGGCACAGCTCGAACCCGATCGATGTGGATCGACACCTCCAATGGTGTGATTGAGCCCGAAGACTCAAAACCCTAAGATCACTTAGGGAAAAATACCCAAAAGGAAACGAGAAGACTTCAAAAATTTTGATTATCAATATAGCGTACTTACAATAAAGAACTCCCCTCTATTTATAATAGTGGAAAGACTAAATAAGGAAAATCATAATTACTGCATGATTGCTAAATTACTATAATTAATCTCTAATAAATCAAATCAATTATTCTCTTAACAAATTTAAACCAATCTAGTAGGGAAAATGCTCAATGGGAAAGACTCCTTGGTGGGGTCCACTAGGGGGGCCTCTTCTTCTTGGATCTCACTGCATCAACTCTCCCCCTCTTGGGAAAACTCGACCCCTACGAGTTGAAAGGTTGATAATACAGGAGAGAATCCGACGACAAGTTCGGAAAAATGTTTGCCTGGGTCGAAAATGAAATGCATAAATGTCTGCCTTTTCTTTTGATCTGCATGGGCATGGTTTGGGAGTTTGATGCAATGTGTTCAACCATCTAACAGTAGATCGGAAGAATCGTTTCTTCTTATGTCTATATTTAGTGTGAGCGGGTGCTTTTTCTATGCGAGATTGCCACTGTAAATTCTGTCATATCTGAGTGCAATCTTTAAGCTTCCATTGTTGATCCCTGAAGATGAAGTCAATGTGAGGGACTGCAACAACTTGATCTTCATGTGAAACTACTGGAACAATCAACTTGATTTCTGAGGACGCAATTGAATTTTCTGGAAGTGACCTGACAATTGGATCCAACGGATGTTCAATCTTTTTGCTAACTTGGTCAAGTCTTTAATATATGCTTGTCTTTTCTATTCCTCAAATTTTTGCGGCTCTTGACTGACAATACTATGATCAATTTTATTTGTACCCACGAAATCAACTTTTCCATAAAATTGTTCTTCGATGTCATTCTTGATGTCTTCTGGCTTCACTTGTGGTGCAGTCATGACTTCTGTTTCAACTGTTTGCTTTTTTTGTGGCTTTGCTGTGGAAGGTGAGGATGTAGACGAAGACAGAGCTGTTGACTTCATTGGAATGAGTCTACTCCATTTTCCATTCCAGAAAAGTGTATAGGTGTTCGCCTTTTCATAACTATGCACTTTCCGATCAAAAAGCCATGGATGCCTAAGAAGGACATGAGCAATATTCATATGGATCACATTACACCAAATCTCATCCTCATAAGAGCCAATCTTGAAAGATACCAAACATCTATGATTCACGGGGATGACATGACCATTAGACCATTTGACTTGGTAGGGCTTAGGAAGCTTCTCAGTTGGCAAATTAAGCTTGTCAATAACCTCCTGTGCGACAAAGTTTATTGCACTACCATTGTCAATAATCACATTAACAGACTCGTCTTTGACACTTGCCTGTGTGTGAAATTTCTTAGCTTGTTTCCATTCTTCTTCTTCCTTCACATTCGAATTGAGTCGTCGCCAAATGACGAGTGAGATTATTTTCTCCTTCAAAAAGTCTCCACAACATGAGCTCTTGGTCGACATTGTTGCATGTGAGACCGTCGAAGCATACGCTCAACACGGAAGGCTTCCAAGTATGCCTCTTGATTGGTGTTGCAATGATTCATTTTTTTTCGTGATGTCTGGTCTCAAACCTTTGACATAACGAGCTAAATCATGTGTCTCACCTTCCTCCAGTTCGCATATGAGAAATTGGTGGGTATATTCATCAACCGTAAAATTTTCTTGCTTCAAATTGAGAGAAATTCCTTAAAATAGAACTCATTCTCAAAATACCAAGCACCATATCTAAGTTGATAGAAAAATCGTTGAGTTTCATTTGAGTGTGCAAAATTCTCATGACTACTCAAATGCATGGATATCAAATTTGATTTTTTTTTTGGCTTGGGTTGGGCCTGAACTTAGGTTAGACCCAGCTGCAACACACTGGCAGGCACGTGGGAGAAAGACTGTTGTTTTCTATATTTTTTTTCTTTTTAACTGTTTCTGCAGGTTTGGGTTTGGGCTCAGGTTTGGCCCAAACTTAGGCCCAGAATGTGCTGGAGGAGAACACGTGGAAAGTCTTCCTTACTTCCTTTGGTTTCTCTAGGGTTCTGTGCATAAGATAGAATAAAACCACAGAGAAGTCTTGCGTTCTTTCTTGTTGGGATGAAGATGGAAACGAAAGGCTGTAGCAAGATCTTTTTTTTTTTTTTTTTGGGTGAGGAGGTGGGGGGCGCTTGCAAGCGATGGCCGTTGAGATGATGATTGTGGGGCTGCTGGGTTGCAGAGGGTGGCTGACGACATGCAGGAGATGAATTGGCAGCCTCAAGACTCACTCCTTTTCCCCCTTTTTTTTTTTTTTGTTCGGCTGGGTTCTGGAAGACGAGGCACAGGGGTTTTGGAGAGATGTCGGGATGGGGTTGGTTGTGATGGATGAAGGTGGAGGAAGACTTGGGTTGGGTGGTGGTTTCGGCTGGATGGATGGAGTAAGGAAGTGGGGCCTGGCCTGGCTATGATGGATGATTGGCTTGGATTCGATGGATTGGAATTATTATTATTATTATTATTTTTTGAATGGGACAAAGATGGCTTATGGAGGTGTGGGTTGAGGCTAGGGCTGGTATGGTCAATTTGGGAGCTCTGGGGTTGGGGGTGGGTTCTCGGTTGAGGGGGTAGGGGTGATGGTTCAAGGTTTGCGGGCAGTGGTGGATGGGGTGCAGCGTGATGGATGATGTATGGATGATGGTGGTAGATGATGGTGGATGATAACAGACGATGGATGACTGGTAATGCACGGATATTGAGATTCATGGGTTACCTCTAATCGGCGATTTGGACGGCGATCCGAGATTGGATCTTTGCTCTGATACCAATTGATGGCGTACCTTGGACCCAGTCGATGTAGATCGACACCTCCAATGGTGTGATCAAGCCCGAAGACTCAAAACCCTAAGATCACTTAGGGAAAAATACCCAAAGGGGAACGAGAACACTTTTGAAATTTTGATTATCAATATAGCATACTTACAATAAAGAACTCCCCTCTATTTATAATAGAGGAAAGACTAAATAAGGAAAATCCTAGTTACTGCATGATTGCTAAATTACTCTAATTAATCTCTAATAAAATAAAATCAATTATTCTCTTAACAATTTAAACCAATCTAATTAGGGAAAACACTTAATGGGAAAGACTCCTTGGTGGGGTCCTCTAGGGGGGCCCTCTTCTTCTTGGATCTCACTGCATCAAAGGGTGTGGTGTATGGTTCCGGTTGGGGTTGAGGATTGGAATGAAATTAGTGAGATGGAATGAGGATGGGTTCGGCTGAATAAATTGATCACGAGGATCATTTTCTCGGATACCAATTGATGCAAGCCCTAAGATTAGGGCTTGCATGGAAAAGTGTTGAAGCGCAATACGATGTATCCACAGATACTTTCACGCGAGTTCACACCTCTAAGGGATAAAACCCACGAATATAATTCTAATAATCATAAGTCTCTGATTGAATCTCTACATTATGCATATATAAATAAGAAAAGAAAACCGTAGGGGCTAAGATTCGTACTCAAACTAGGAAAGTGAAGGAATTTGAAATTATTCTAACTATAGCTCATTAATCAAAACGAGAAACTGATAACAATTAATTAAAAGAATTAAAACAAGAAAACTTCTAAACTTTATTGGGTCCCACATGCGGACCGCATGTCTAAGTCTTCTTTCAATGACTTCTTAGATTGCATCATTATGCAGATATTATTGTATTTAACTTTAGCATACACGAATCATTATTCATATATGAAGTTTGTGATGTATGGTCACAAATGATGGAAGTAATTAAATGATAAGCTAGAGCTTTAAATAAAGATTTTGATTCAAATGGGTTGAAAATTAGCATATCAAGTCAGAATATATGTTTTGAGTATCTACATTTTATGCACATACAAACATGCATACTGCATACTTACATATGTACGTGGAGCGTAAGTGTGTGTTGTTGGTTGGTGAGTGTGAAGGGTGCATGTTGATTGTAGAGTGGGCCAGGCAGTTTCATGATTGGGATGGTCTGCCCTTCCCTGAAAATCCTGCCATTTGGAAATTGGAAGTAGATATATTAATCTAAATGCTACAAAAAGTGTTATGTGTCTTGGCTTTGAACTGTGAGTCCATCCTTTGAATCGGTAAGACTCAAATGCCAATTTTAGTTGACTAATTCAATTTCAGGTTGATTTGGAAACTTTTAAGGCAGGCCTACAGCTTTCCATACGGCAGTTTTTTGTGTGCTTCCTCTTCTATTCCCTCATCATGCATTTTCAGAACTCTTTTTGTTTGCTTCAAGTCTTTTCTTTATCTCTCTCCTTTCGGAGTTTGTTAGGGGACCAAGTTGGACACAACTAACTTATGCAGATATTAATCTATTCTTTTTAATTATCAAACATGAATTATTATTATGCATGTATAAAGTCTGTGACTTATGATCGCTAATGATGAAAGCAATTAAATGATAGGCTAGAACATTAAATGATGTAAATTGTAGATTTGGGAGTAGAGAGGATGTTTTGGTCAAGATTTAAAATGATTTAGTACCACAATGTGATAGATTTTGATATCTAGGAGCATTGTAGGACAACCTGGTGGGTTTGACTGGATCTACCAAATAGGGAAAGTAGAGACAAGCTTGTTGAGTTTTTATGCAATTGTCGAGTACCACTTCAATTGAAGGAGCATTGTAGGACAACCTGGCGGGTTTGACTGGATCTACCAAATAGGGAAAGTAGAGACAAGCTTGTTGAGTTTTTATGCAATTGTCGATTACCACTTCAATTGAAGGGGCATATTTATAAGATGATAGTTATAATTTGTTGTATGGGCAGCAAAGAAATGGATTGAAACTCAAGTACATGTGGTTGAGATGTGAATGTCAAAGGATGTGTTGATGCACTAGAATGGATGGAATTAGGAATTGGTACATTAAGAGGAAACCATGAGTAGCTTCAACGTGAAGAAAAAATATCAAGGAATATCGTTGGAGATGATTTGGTTGCTGCAAAGAAGACCAAAAGAAGAACAATAACAGCCTCAATACTACGCATTGTTTTGAAAATCAGAATTGTATCGCAAATCGTTCATACCTATGAGTCATATCAAATCATGAATTGTAGGATTTTTTTATTTTTCTAATAAAAATGAAAAATAAATAAAATTTAGAAAAGAAAAAAAAAAAAAGCTATTCATAATCTATCCATTTTCCCATTCACAGCAGTAAAAGTAGTTATGATTGTATGATAACAAATAGGTCTGTCATATAATCATATCAAGAACATCATGACACATTAATATATATATATATAAAATAAATGATGCGTAAATAGTTATATAAGTTGTATCAATATATATATATATATTTGGTATCTTTAAATTAAAATATGAAAGTAAAAATAAAATCCAAACCATCATCAATCGTACACAATAGGATATTCTTTGAAGTTAATAAAGTGTTCATGAAAACAAAAACCAAAAAAGATGAAGAAGAAGAAGATATAGACAAGCCCTATATGTACAGTCGAAAGCTTTAATCAAATGCATGTTCCTTATTCATCTTTGAAACCTCCCCAAAGCCGCAAAAACTCTTAAAAGGTTTTGTTAACTACTAAATAGCCTTTTAAAAATAAAAAAAAGGTAAAAGAAAATAAAAAAGGTAAAAGATTATTAATATTAACTTATTGGTTGTGGCTATTCTCGCTCAACCAAATAGCATGAATCAAAAGATTTGATGAATTGAGTATCAAACCATAAGATTCACACCGGAGTCTTATGATTCATCTGTAAAAGGGTCAAGGGATTCGTTGCATAGATACGAATCGGTTTCCTTAAGATTTAGGATATAGACAAGTCCCATATGTACAGTCGAAGACAAACACCAAAAAAGATAAAGAAAAAGAAGATATAGACAAGCCCTATATGTACAGTCGAAAGCTTTAATCAAATGCATGTTCTTTATTCATCTTTGAAACCTCCCCAAAGCCGCAAAAACTCTTAAAAGGTTTTGTTAACTACTAAATAGCCTTTTAAAAGTAAAAAAGCTAAAAGAAAATAAAAAAGGTAAAAGATTATTAATATTAACTTATTAGTTGTGGCTATTCTCGCTCAACCAAATAGCATGAATCATAAGATTTGATGAAACGAGCATCAAACCATAAGATTCACACCGGAGTCTTTAAGATTCATCTGTAGAAGGGTCAAGGGATTCGTTGCGTAGATACAAATCGGTTTCCTTAAGATTTAGGATATGAATCTTAGGCCTTCAAGTTCAAGGAACTAGAAGAAAGGGGAGATTGATGGAGACCTTGAATAAGCAGTGAGGAAGACATGTTAGAATGTGAAATTACATAGAGCATACTTGAAATATGGTTGAATGGTAAGTGGAACTCACAATGGCGACCCTAAATAGATGGGAAAAGACTAGTTTGATAGTGAAGGTGATGGTTCCATTGAGAAGTGGTTTGTTTGTGGGTAGTGTGACCAGTGCTAAACAAACATTAGTCAGAGACAATAGTGATGTGTTTTTTAGGGATGCATGTAATGCTATATAGATATACTTCTATGGAGTGTTTTCTTTATGCCTTCCTTGGGCACTTGCACCCTTTTCAATAGCCACCTTAGACAGGATACCACATTCTGATGTGCTTCTTTGTTCTTAGGGATGCATGTGTGTGGGATGTAGATAAACTTTTATTGAGAATGTTTCCTTATGTCTTCCTTGGGAACTTACACCCTTTTTCAGTGACCAGCCAAGAGGGAGAGGGAGGGTTACTGTAAAACCGTAGGTGGTCCGATTAAAAATCCAACAATTGCTTCCCAGCTTTGATTAGAATCACCTTAAGTTGTTGACGATAATAATCCACTCGGGGATGTTATGGACTGTTTAGAATGACATATCTCTAAGCAATGAACATTACTTTGAATTTATTAAGATGCCTTCAAATCAGTGGATTACAGAATGGATGGTCCATATTAATGGCAATGTAAAGGTCCAACCCCAAATCTTGGATGGTGAGGGAAATAGGTTATCAAAACCAATTATGGAAAAAAATAGGTTAAATCACTATTGGAAGTTGTACATTAAGTGGCTCACACCTTTTAATTGCTGTTGTTCTTTGGTCTAAATCATCCAACATGTAGTCGTCATCTTGGATGTCAATACAAGGTCAATTTTAAACAAGGACATTCCATGAAGTGGGCTGCCCATGGCTCCAAATAATCAATTTTACCATTGCAGTCTGATTATTCAATGAACGGTCCACGAAAGAAGATGCTGAGAATCCAGAGGTTGATGGGGGAGTATAGCCTTTTTCTCTCTTTTCACTGAGTTATTAACAATTTAATATTGAAAAAATACAGCTTTTAGGTGGGCTGGACTGTTAATACTTCTAAATAATTCACTTATTTGTGAACAAAGTTATGCACAGATAACCTGCAGCCTGCCAAACAAACAACTTTTAAATCTTACCAATAGAAAAAACGAAAAAGAAAAGAAAAGAACCAACATTACATCTAATTTGAATTGCTCTATCATGAACTGAGGTGCTCACCAATAAGTGTTTCATACAAACACCCCCTTAGCCAGTATCATGGCACTGTGAGGATACGTGGATACATTAGTCATTCCCATGGTTTTGCATCCATCCAAATGGACTGGACCGTTGGATCAATATATAACCGTTGAAACTTGTGGGCCTTTGATCAAGGGCCCATATGATCATGTGTGCCCTCATGACACAGACGCGCGGGGGGGTGGGGGTGGAGGAATCTTTTGATTCCCTCATTCTCATCCTATGTGGGCCCCACACAAAGGTGCACATGGGCTTCCCCTACGAGCGGTGCACGGGGGGGAAATCGGGAGAGAAGGGGTGGGGGCTGGGCGGGGTGTTTGATCAACGATTGACGAGTTTTTGTCATCCAAAATGAGTGCATAGTCGATCCAACTGTCCAGTCCATTTGGATGGGTGCCAAACCTCACGATCGACCCAATAGGAGGAAAATCCTCACTTGTACCTTTGTGCGAATGCCTAGTGGGGCCCACCTTATGATCCATCTTAGTGGACCATAAAACATGGATGCGCCCCCTCCCCCTCTTCTCTTTTCCACCTCTTTCCAAATGGACTGGACCGTTGGATGGATCGTGTACTCGTTTTGGATGGGGAAACTTATGGGACGTTGATCAAGTTGTTAGAAATTAGGATCATCAGCCGAGCTTACACTATTACTATTATTATGATTTCTAAAGGACATGACAACTTGGACTTTTGGCTTCTTTAAAATGGTAAGGACTTGGACTCTTAAATAAAAAGGATTTTAACTCTTCATAACAATTGAAAATATAGTTTTAAAACTTTTCAAACATGCTTATATGACAAACTAATTGGTGAATGTCAACAAAATAGCAAAGACAACTGAAACTGCCTTGCATGATTCAAAACTAAGATATGGATTGTGCACAACTGTACGTTGTCTCGTGCTTTGTACGAAAAAAAAAAAAAAAAACCTGAAATCTGGATTGTGGAATTTAAAGGGAAGTCCATTCTCTCATTCGTGCGTCCCTCGCAGATGGCATCACACATGTACCTTTGTTCATCATTAATCTACTTCCTCAAGGTCATACTAATAGCTCTTTATTGTATTGATTTCGGCAAATTGCATCCGTCTCTGTGGTTAGTAAATAAGGGAACCATATTACTTCACTTCAGGTATTTGTTCTAGCTTTTATGGCCCATTTATATCCTCTAGTGTATCTCTGCTCTAGGCTCTCTTGCTTGCCGATATGGCCCATTCACGTTCTTTAATGTTTAGGCATTCTTAATACTCACTGTGTCTTAACAGTTTGCTTCCAAACAGGGAAAAATCAGAGTGGTAATCTGCTGTTGGATTCATCTTTTTCTTATTATCTTGCCCAGGCAATTGATTGGGCTGTGTTTTTCCCCTCTTTCTATATAAGCATTAAACTCGCATTTGTTGACATGTAGTGAGGAATGGGAAATGCTGAGCTCATGATTTTTAATATTGCTGAGCTCATGATTTTTAATATTGTAAGCATCTACGGTAATGTTTGCTTCATTACTCTAGCCTGCGCGATTAGACCTTAAAAAAATTCATGAAACATAAAAAGGGTATCTCACCCTATTGATGAGGGCTGATGTTGTACATGCTTACGTATACATTTTATTTGGTCTAAAGTTGCTTGATGGATAATATTCCCTAGCAGCTTTGAACTTTCTGCATTGAGGTTTCATAAATTATATTTTTCCCCTTTTTCTGCTTTTGTACAGAGTGGCAGATACAAGATGAGTTGCATAATCCTGAGTTAGAGAAAGAGCATGAGAAACGGATTAGGAGGCGTGATGGCTCCGGTGATAAAGATAAATGGCAAGAGGTCGTTAGAGATGGTGAAGATAACAGGTTATCTTCAAGGGATGATCACCTAAAAAATGGTAGAGGTAAAAGTGAAAATCATAAGGATGATGAATACAGAGATAAGTATCGAGATGATCTTGATTGGGATCACAGATACCAAGATGATAAGCACAAAGATGAACGCTCTAGAGATCGTACCATGGACTGGTCTGATAAGTCATCTGAAAGTCGTCAGAAGAAAGCTAAGCTCCAAAGTAGTGATCGTGATGGTAGTCCTTATATTGATGACCGGGGCAATAGAAATGAAGATAACAGGGAGAGGAAAAGGTTGTCTTATGATTTTGAGGATCGTAGTGATCACAGTACCGATGGGGTGAAAAGTGCATTGAGTGGTAGTAAACTAAATTCCAGTGCTGACAGAGGAAGATCTGAATCACATCAGCGCCATTCAGATGTTGCGGATCATTCTACACCCAGCAAGAGCCTATTGAAGAGGTCCCCCAGCTCCAGCTCTCATGTTGTCAAGGTTCATTATAGGTATTTGCTCCAGCCTCCCCTCCCATCCATTTTCTGCTATATATAAGATTTCAAGAATCAAGGGAGTTTCATTTGTAATGATAACTTCTTTGCTTATTTTGTTAAATTTTGGAGGAATTACTCAACGTATAAAATATCTTGGTGCTCTCATTCCTAATAGCTAAAAGTTGACATTTAATCAGTTGATGCATGTATTGTCTCTGTTTTTAGGCATGGATCAAAGCAAGCAGAATCCCGAGAGACAGTTTCTGAAGAAATGCATCGGCCTGATACAGGCACAGCTGCTACAAGAGAGGTTGTTAGTGCTTTTAGAAGTTCCAATAGAGTATCGGAGTCTCTGCCTAAAGATAAACAAATCCGAATGAACCACAGCCACTTGACTGAGTTAGCAGCAGAAACTCCTGCTCACCCCCAATATGGAAGGTCCCCAAAATCAGCGCACCAGTCGTCGTCCATACAGTTCGCAGAGAAGTCTCCTTCATCCACGCCTGACGACAGGCGATATTCAAACAGCACTGGTGTGAGGAGTCGTCTTGAAGTAGAGGAAATGGGACGAAGTAATAGTGGTTCTAAGGATGCAAGAGATCATTCATCTAACAAAAGCAGAGGTTGGGAGTTAGCAAAGGAACATTCAGAGGATGATCCTTGCCAAATGCAACTTGATGGAAATGCAGCACCTGTTGGTTCAACTAGTCACTTAGCCAGTCGTTCTGCGAGTCTTCCTCCCCCACCTCCTTTCAAGCATGGGTTTGGCAGTCCTTCACTCTTGGGCTCATTAGAAGAAGATAGTCAGGTAGCAAGTGACCGAAAATCTAACAATCATTTCAAAAGGAGTATACACCCCAGCATGGGGAGAGGGCAGGGAAATGCTTTTAAGGGTGTTCCAAACTGGCCATCACCTGTGGCAAATGGCTTTCTTCCTTTTCAGCATGGGCCACCACCCGGTGGATTTCATGCACTGATGCACCAATTTCCTGCGCCACCTCTATTTGGAGTAAGGTCATCCTTGGAATTGAGTCATCCTGTTGTTTCTTATCCTATGCATGATGCTGACAGGTTCTCTGGCCATGCCCGTCCATTTGGATGGCAGACTCCGGACGATTCTTGTCCTCCACACATGCATGGTTGGGATAGAAGCAATGGTGTCTTTGGGGACACATCTCATATCTATGGGAGGTCAGAATGGGATCAAAATAGGCATTTGATGAGTGGCAGGGGGTGGGAAATGAATGCAGATATGTGGAAGGGACATAAAGAAAATGAAATGGCAGAATTGCCAGCGTCTAAGAATGAGCTTGATTATTTGGCGCTTGTCCTGTCAGAAGAGCATCGGCCTGGGATTTCCAGCAACCAGTCCCATGATTATATGAATCAACCTGAAGATTTACCGGCTGGGAGAAGTGAAGCTAAGCTGTCAGACCATACTCCAGAAAAAATTTCTGCCAGAGGACCTCAAAAAATTGGACATGAAAACACACCTAAGGAATCTAAAACATCATGTAGTTACAGTTCTGTTCTTTGTTGTATGTATCTCTCTATGCTCGACGTCTCTGTAGATCTCGCCTCTCCAGAATTGTATGAACATTGCACGAGCTTGATGGAACTAGATCAGGGCACAAAAAGTGTTACTGGACAAATTTATCCAGAGGTATCCAGAGAGATTTATTTCTTGGGGAAGAAGAACTATAATGGAAGACTTGTGGCTTCTTCTGTTAGTTTCTTCGTCTTTTTTCTTTTGTTCTATTTTTTTGTGCATTCAAATGTAACACTTTATTTATTTATTTATTTTGCTATTTCTGAGCAGGACAAATTAGAGATGGTGGGATCAAGATGCCCCAACCACGTACTAAGGGATTCTCTCTTCCCTGCAGTAACAGAAACAGTTCATCAGGTAGATTTGATATACATGCATTCATTCATGTTAACTGATGGACATTTTAACATCGAGAAGTATTATTGCTCCACTATGGCACCACCTATCGGAGGAGCTTAACCTAAGTTCATTGCTTCACTTAAGTTATATAGTGCACTGCACTGAATCAATATGGACACATCAATATCATCCGTGCTCTAAACTCTAAGCCATTGAATTGTGGGTCCTCATTGAATCATGCTTAAAAGGGGGAAGAAATTCCTTGTTCAACTAGGACCCAGAATGGATGGTAGAAAGGAATGCTGAAACGCATTGAACAAGTAAAAGATTCACTGATGAATTGGATGGAGTGTCCAATCTGTATAGTTATATTGGACAGTGCTTCATCCATCACTTGACCTACCTCTACCTGATGAACAGTTCACTCCTGCTCCATCACACACTCCTACAAGTAGCACTCGAGTTTGGACTGGTTTTGGTCCTGGATTTGAAATTGTTGATTGTGCTTGTTTAATTTTGATCTTTTTTCCTGGCCTGGCCCATGATAGATCTGTGAGTTTTTAAGTGTCATGCTTGTTTCCCTTGTGTATATTTTGCATCAGCATTATGTAACTTTGCTACATTTGTGTCACACATTTTTGCTCTATTAAATATATCAGTTATAGAACAAATCAACAAAATGAAGGATTTGAGTAAGACATAATAAATAGAATCAACACAAGGTGAACAGAGTAGCGTGTGCTGGAATCATTGAGTGCCATTATGATTAAATGGGTATTTCTTTTGTTAAGTAAATGCACCGGGATTAGCATGGTAAGATATGTGGAGTTATAGGAAAGTTTATAACTAGATGGCATAGCATAGAGCACGGGTAGCTACAGTAGAGGAGAAAATCAAGGAATGCCGTTTGAGAAAGCACACGTGCCTTGACCATTCAAAAAAGGGAAAAAAAAAGTGAACTGATAAGAAACTTCTGTACCATATATTGAAGAGCTGCAAGTTCAAGGAACTATGCAAGGATCTTGAATTTAGAGAGAGGCATGGAGTGGAGACATTTAGAACATGGCTTTTTAAATAGGGTTGAGTGAAAGTTTTGAACTCTGACATAATTTAAATAGATGGAATACGGCTTTGATGATGATGAAATCATTGCTATATTCATGATGAAATAGGGTTGTGATTTGCTTGTGCCACTTGTAATAAAACAAACAATAGGCTAGTCTTGGTCGGTCACAGAAGATTAGTTTGGTGTGTTAATTCAAATTACAGAATTTTTATGATATGACAGTCACTAATAAGAAGAATAACGAATAAGGTTTAAAAGAAATGAAGACAAATGAATCTTGCTACCCTTTCAGGCCATAACAATAGTGATTGCTTGCTCCTTCCGGTACTTCCAATATCATGTCCTATATGGCTTATATGTTGCTTTTTTTATTTTTGGTAAAAGATATATTGCTCTCAACTGTACTATCTTGGTTTTAAATATGCAGAGGGCTATGGACCTTTACAAGAAACAGAAAGCACATATGAAGGGAAAGAGTCCTGGCTTGCTGTTTGATGGGTCAAAACTTGACAGGGCATTCTGTGCTTCTGGTGAGGGAGCGGAGCCTGGTTCACCTATTAGTGAAAAGGATGGAGAGGGGATTAGCAGTAGCTCCGGAAGTGACCTGTTTGGTGATGCTAAGGAGCGTCAGTCTTGTACTGTTTCCAATACTGTTTCTGGTCATGTTGTTTCTGCTAATGATTCTCAGGCATTTGGGGCTTTGATGCCAGAGTCAGTTGAATGTATGGTAAATTTAAGTCAAATATATAATCCTCCCGGAAGTACACATTGAGAGAATTTCTTCTCCATGCTCTTTTTTTTTTTTTTTTTTTAATTGAGTAATTGCCATTCTTGTTGGAATGCAATGAGATGGGTTTTTTCACCCTGCTGATGGTGCCCTCTAGACTTTTTTGCGTGGAGGTGTAGGCTTGAAACCTCCTGTCCACACACAAGGAAGGACCTGTGTCCGTGCATCCTCGTGTGACAAATTATGACATTCAAACACGTTTTGGCATTTGGGTCTTTGCATTTAACAATCAGGTATGTGTTACTAAGGCAGTTACTTTTCAACCTTTTGTTCATTCTAGCTATACCCTAAAACAAATTTGCTTTGTTTGCAGCGGAGGTGTGGGGCAAACCGGAGGTGTGGCTGCCGGAGGTGTGGCTGGTTATGTCTATCTACTACATTCCCTGGTATAGTGTTTGGTCCTCTTTGTAATGACTTGTACCACCAGGACAGGACAACTCCACAAGTTGCAGAAATGCAAACCAAAAATAGCTGCACTCTGTGACAAATGTATTGTCGAGGTCTATTGGCCCTAAACCCTGGGACAACTGCCAAACCAGCTCGTCGCCCATGTACTCCCAATTTTCGCTCCCAGTGTGCTTTGAGTGGCAGTCGCTGTCCGTTTGATTTTCAGGGTGGGTGAGTTTCCTTTTCTGTCTCGCGAAGGTAGTAGTAGGATCCGATGTTGGAGAAGCAGTCCGTGGTGGTTTTGGGGGATGTTGGAGAAGCAGTCCGTGGGCTGGATTTGGGCCATTGTACAGACTGGGCCTGGATTAAAATTAGGCCCAGTTAAAATTTGGGCGGGGTGGGATTAAGTTGATAGAAAGCACAAAACCGAAAGCCTGAGCCCAACCTGGTCCAAACAAGTAGTGCTTGTACTCTCATCGGAAGATTCTGGGCTTGCAACTGTTCATGTAAAACTTGACACTTGGTCTACTTTGAAGTCCTCAAAGCACAGTAACCCCCTGAGGAACCTTACAAACCCCTGGGCCCTCCAGATCCTCATGCTTCCAGGTGGGCCTCACTCAGTCTGAATAAAGAAGGATCAATGGACTGGCTATTCCCAATAATGATTCTATACAAAAGGTCCACATGTATTACTTTATTACTTCACAGCTCCAATTTATCAAATCAGGTTCTGGTTTAAGTTCTTTCATCTGAATTTGGGCTTTAAGCGCAAACCATGGGCCTCAAAATCCGGACCTTGGCTAGGCCCAAAGTCCTGACAGACCAGCCTAAGTGCAGTCTAGCACTGCGGGGGGGGGGGGGGGGGGGGGGGGGGGGGCGCGCTGGGGCGCGCCTATCTTTCATCAATGCAGCCCCTTTGATATTCTGTCTCATGATCTTGCATAAAAGTCAATTTACATGCACCGAACCCCCTTGTCCACGAGGAGACTTCCCATCTGCCCTTCTCTCATTGATGAACTTGCGTCTAAGTGGTTTCATCAATGAAACCCCTTTGATATTCTGTCTCATGATCTCGCATCAAGGCCAATTTACACGCACCGAACCCCCTCGTCCACGAGGGGACTTGCCATCTACCCTTCTCTCATTGATGAACTTGCGTCTAAGTGGTTTCATCAATGAAACCCCTTTGATATTCTGTCTCATGATCTCGCATCAAGGCCAATTTACACTCACCGAACCCCCTTGTCCACGAGGAGACTTGCCATCTACCCTTCTCTCATTGATGAACTTGCGTCTAAGTGGGCCCACGAGCTAGACTGAAATATAAGCTATGTATAAAGTCCATTTCCAGAGCGAACAAAGTCTGAATAGGGAATAAATATGGGATTTACTTAGGCTATATGGATTACCGTCCGAACATTAAATATTTCATCACGTAGGTTATATCGATTACCGTCCAAGCATTAAATATTAAGGATCCAGAGGGTTCTATGACAAGCCCCACCCAATCCCACCATTGATGAGCAATGCACCACCAAAAAGTCACAAATCAAACAATACACATACATTGCAAATGTCAGATTAGTTGTATGAAGAAGGCTTTCAACTAAATTAGATTAGAAGCTGTGCGTATGAGACATTAAATGGCTGGGTATGTTGTTTGTACCAACATACATATGATTACATATTTGCAATCAGCTTCAATGCCTGCAACCTAAGCTTTTTATTTGGCTCGAGAATCATTAAAATGAATGGAAAAGAGAAAAAAAAATAGGGAAAACAAAAATACAAACTCATTGGGGGCAGAGCGAGATCTCACGGGATAGGAGAATGGCTCTGCTTCAGAGACATGCAACGGCAGTATGAGTCCTAGTTCATGAATTTACGGCAATTTGGGGCTTTACAGAGACAAGGGACTTTGCATTCGTCACTTTCATCAGGATCAAACAAGTAGTCATACCTGTTCCCCAAAAAAAAAAAAAAAAAAAAAAAACCTCATCAAATGATCACAGTAACATAATGTGGTATGGGTTTTCCTGTGTCCTATTTAAAGCATATGACTGCGTGAATATCAACTTAAGCAGGAGGGAAAGGGAAATCACAAAGTTTGGATTACCAAATTGATTGTTCCAAACCAGACTCCTGTTGATAAAAAATTACAAGAATGAAAGGTCTTGCCTTCAAACTGCATGTTAGTCCCATTTTTCTACCAACTTTGAGGCCCATCAACCAAAATTTTCTTTATTTCAAGACACAATAACTGACAGTAATAGAATATAACATACAAGCAGCAATCTTTTCTGAAGCAAGTTCATTGACACTCTCATCAGGTCATCACCAACGGACCTAGCTACAAGGTTCTGAGGGTAAGATGAGGATACCATGTGAAGCTGAAGAAAATTGGTAGTCATCAACCCGGATAATCATTGTTTCATAAATGGCACACCAAAGAATCTTTTGACCGTATGAGAGGTTTTTTATGGAACTTGACCAGTTGTTACCATTTTTCTAATTGATTAGGAATTACCAAGATGCTATGGTGCCTTCATACTTACTAGATACCATGACTTGCCATATCTAAGCACCATAGCCAAGATGACTAATCTGTGTTTTTTTCCCCTTCTAGTTTGTTTGCTTGCACTTTGCTAATAATGGCACAAATCCACAACCTCGTGGTTGCTGCAATGAGCACATGCTAGTTGTGCTATGTGCTCTTGTCAATCAATAAATAGGCAGAGAAATTTGTGCTCAACAAGATTTCATTAACCCTCCCCTAAATGATAAATAAAAGCAAGGAACATATGAGAGAGTTTTGGAGGAAATAATACTATATTAGCCAATTTGTGTGTGTATAATGTATGGAGAAGTAAACCAAATTTAAAGTTGTTCCAGTAGTAGAAGGGTTGAGGAGTAATACGTTAGCTCGTCACCAGAGGAGACATTTGTCTTGGCTATAAGTACGATCCGGCTTTCATCACTACTCACACTCATGATCCTTGCATAGCAATTGGGCATGCACTGTGATAAGAGCCATTAAGTTTTTAGAAGCATGGTCTCAAGCAAGTGGGAACTAGAAGGTAGAGTTGCAAGAATAGAAAATTCATTGAAGCATTGTATGGCAAAAGAAGGCTTCAACTTGAGTATTAAATAGCTTACAGAATGGTTTATTAAGCGTGCAATGTTCCCTTTATCTGTAGCATCAATAACTACTTCTTCACTGATCTTAAAGAGCTGCAGGATCAGATTCATGTAGTATCTCAGATAAGGAAAAAAAAAAAAAAACACAAAATGCAAGGCCTAGTTGGAAGCAAGAAACCCACCAAACTCAACTAGTTCAGATTACTGGTCCAGAATCCAGATAATAATTAGGAACACAGACTAAACAAGGTATTCAGTAATGACTAAAACCATATTTTCATAGAATCGAGAACTGGAGAATTTAAGTTGATATTTTTTTATAATAAGTGAAATTTCAACCATTTCGGTCAAGTAGGAGATGTTGTAGCTAAAGTCTTTTTAGTAAATGCTATTTCAAGTAAATATCAATGGCAGTAACAACAATAACAATAACTGGTTAGTGTCCTTCCAATATATATATATATATATATATATAAATGATTATGGATGAGTTAAATGCCCATATTCAAGAAGAGGTACCATGGTGCATGTTATTTATAGATGGTATTGTGTTGGTAGATGAATTAAGAGATGGTGTGAATACAAAACTTGAGAGATGGCAGGAGGCTTTAGAATCCAAAGGTTTTAAAATAAGCAGTACAAAGACATAATATATGGATTGTAACTTCAATGAGCATATAGAAAGAGATGAAACTACTGTGAGAATTGAAGACACAAGAAACCACAAAGTGATCCTTTCCGATACCTTCGCTCTATAACTAGTAAGGATGAGGAGATTGATGAAGATGTCGAGCATAGGATAAAAGCGGGATGGTTGAAGTAGAGACTTGCTTCTAGAGTGCTTTATGACCGACGAACGCCAACAAGATTGAAGGAGAAATTTTATAGGACATCGATTAGACCGACTATGACCTATGGAGCAGAATGTTGGCCAATAAAGAAGCAACATATGCACCAAATGGATGTAGCAAAGATGAGAATGTTGAGATGGATGTGTGGTAAAACTAGGGATGATAAAATTAGAAATAAATGCTTTCGAGAGCATTTAGGGGTAGCAACAATAGGGAATAAAATTAGATGAACCCGTTTGAGATGGTTTGGGCATCTTCAATGTAGGTCGGCAACGGCGCCAGTAAGGAACTTGGCTATGAAGGTTGATGGCCCACCAAGGGAAAGGGGTAGGGCAAAGAAGATGTGGATGGAGGTAGTAAACATAGATATGAAGAAGTGTAACTTATTTAAGGATTTGACTAGAGATAGATAGAAATGGAGAAGCAGAATTCGTGTAACCGACCCCAGCATAGTTGGGACAAGGCTTTGATGATGATGCTGAGGTGATATATATATATTTATATGCGAAATATTCATGTGCATCCTTCTCTCACCATATGATGAGGAACAAACTTAATGGGGCCCACATTGGGCCCCAATGACGATGGACTTTGGGGGATGGAAAGAGATATCTTGGAGGTGCCCATATGCCAAGTTTGGGCTCAATCCCATGCCTCTAACACCTTCATCCGTGGCCCACAAATTTAACGACTTTATATTAAAAAAAAAGAAATTGACCCTTAATCCAACGGTCCAATCCATTCGAATAGGTGGAGGCTCGATGGATCTAGTGTACTTAAGGGAGTCTCATGTGTGGATGGTTCGGATGTATCATAAAGGCAGCCCTACTATGTTGTCCCCAACCATAATATGGTGAGAGATGGATGCACATGAATATTTCCCTATATATATGACTAAGGCTCTCCTAAGCTCGAACTTAGGATAAAATTTCGTAAGCTCATGCTTGTGAGGCCCACCTTTGGTCCACCCAAATGGACCAAACACATGACCCCCCTAAATTGCACATGTCCACCAACTTTCGATCATATCCAAATTTACTGAACCATTAGATCGACTATGTATCGATCTAAATGGAATGTTGACCATTAAACTTTTGGGCCCATATGGAGATGATAAAAATCACGGCTGGGGCTTATATTTTGCAGAGAGGAGGATCCCAGGGAGTCCTTGAAATCCCCCCATCCCCATGTGGTTCCTAAGGTGGGTCCAACCACACACTTAAGCTTACCTTATCCTAAGCTTGAGCTTAGGAGAGCTGGCCCTTATATATAGGCTATTGGCAATAGATATGGATCCAATGGGTCCCCCCTTACTCATAGTAGTGTGAGAGTTACTCTCATAGGAGCAAAGAGTAATGTGAGAGTTACTCTCATAGGAGCAATGTCTCTCTCTCTAATATATATATATATATGGGAGATGCTCCTATGAGAGATATCTCTCACCTTATATGAGAGATAGGGTGGGGGCCCTCACATCCATATCCAATGCCAACAACTTAAATGTAAGAGCCCCCACCTCTATCTCTCATATAAGGTGAGAGATATCTCTCATAGGAACATCTTCCATATATATATATATGTATGTATTTGGTAACATGACTTGAACCCACAACCTCAAGGTTGTAATAGTGGGTACCTTCCACCGGGCCAAAGGCTCGTCCATAATTTCAATAAATATAACATCTAATGTCAACAATAGGCTACGAGTGTTGAAGTATTGTTCTCAAGTTTTTCCAAAAAAAAAAGCCAACCTATACTTTCAATTTATTATTTCCTTTTCATAGTTTGAGTTAAGTGAGCATAAAATGTGTCAAAAATCCCCAAAAATCACAAGTCACAGCTCGATACTAATTACTCAAACTAAGTTATTAGATTTCAGAAAATATGGCAAAACTTGATTGCATGTTTTACCTTCTTAGAAGCTAAAACCAACTCAAACAATAAGAGGCAGATAGGTGACTCACATAGCAGTCTTTGCCTTCCAATTTATAGCGTGCCTCCCTAAGATCCGCAACACTGCGTCTGACCTGTTCACCACGATATTCAAGAACCTGCAAAACCAGAACAGGTACATTACATGTATTAGAAAATTTGGGATTTTTTTTCCAAATCTATATTATTTAATTTATGTTTTCCTTTGTAAAAAAAAAAAAAATTGATGCTTTATTTGTCCACACTTCCATTTATTTAAATGTGAGTAAGGACATTCACTCATGTCAGTGACAATGGGGTTTATATGCTCTCTCTCTCTCTCTGTCTCTCTCTCTCTCTCTCTCTCTCTGTTACTGTACTGCTTGCTTCTAAAACAAAACATTAAGGGTCTATCTGGAGTGCGTTGAAGAAGCAGATATTCATGTTCTGAAAATTTGAGGGTGAAATGAACTTTTCTTCAAAATGAAGGATACAAAACTAAGTTGGAATTTCTTTGGTTGATGGATAAAACATCTTAAATAAATCTTCCAAACCAAATAATGAAGCTTGATGACTAGGTCAGAAAATGCTATGTTGGATGCTGATTGTTAACATGTGAGTGGGAAAAAATGTCTTAAATTGATCAAGATCAACACACAAAGGAACGGAAAAAGAAATTCCTTTGGAGTTCAACAAGTGATCTTAGTGGGTACCATTTCTCCTTCTTGAATGTTCCTACGTGCAAACAGGCCCCATCCATGTATTCCAGATCTACCAAGACAAACCCTCCTTTGCTCAGTTAACTAGACAAAATGAACAAATATATAATGAGATGAAAAGCCCAATCAGAAAAGTGATATCAACGGAACCCATTAAAGATGATAGATAGTTTGCCTGTAAGAAGTGAAGGCGTTCCCTGAATGTAGAAAAAATCCTAGGATCCTTTTTTTCCTGTTCAAATAACAATCATGCACATATCCTTATTTCGTAACTCATATAAAGTTCAACTCAAACTAGGAAAAAAAGAAGAAATGGAAAAAATCATTTAAAAATAACAAAAAGATTACCCTAAATGAATTCATGCATTCAATTGCATCTAGAGAATGATGAAAAGGACCTCCTATTCTGTGGGCAATTGCATATTCTCCCGTTCTCTACATGGCAGAGGAAAAAAAAGAAATACATAAGCCTGAATGATCTGAGACTTTGATTAAAATATAATTACTAAGGCAGAAGGAGAACTGCATAGCTCTGGGTTTCAGGAACAAAACTAGTAATTGGAACAAGATGAACCCATAAAAGATGAAACTAAAATGCATAATTTGTTTATTTCCTAAATTGGGGGTCCAAGAACGTGTGAAAACATTATTATAATTTATAAAATGGAAACAGTAAAAAATCAAAACAGTCCTCAACAATTAAATTATTAAGTTGGTATCGACTATGAACTTCGCTGAAAGTTATTGAATCGCGCCCTACCCAACCTCATTTGCAGCTTTATTGGCATAGGAAAGCTTAAATATAAAATAATCTTACACTAGTGGCAATGGTATGGACATTTGCAATACAACACTGCCATACAAAAGAAGATGCACTGACATAAAGAGCAGCAAGGCTAGAACAAAGAACAATAAACTTGATAATCACCCATTTTAACCATTCTCTGAGTTTTTCTTCATTTTTCAAGTAGGAGGTAAGTGGAACACGAATTACACATGTATTCCATAGATGAACAACCATACTGATAACTGGATTAAAGATCAATAAATGATTGGCCAATATTCTAGAAAACAGAAACTTCCTTTTGATGGCATATACAAGGTTTACATGTCATCATCACCAAAGCAGCCTGATCCAATGTATATGGATATACAAGGTTAATATGTTTTTTTTTACCTTGTTTGCCATTTTTCTATAGGTGCGGCACCTTGCAGCAGATAATGACTCAAATTGATGAGTTTCTAAGGTTGGATCCCGTGGGACCTCTGTTCTTGTTGTTGAAATTCGCCTTGAACCAGTCCGCTTCACCTGACTTTGGAGCAAACTTTTGGTAGAGAAAACACCAGTTGGAGTCTGTATGACTAAAACAGTATCTGGGTTTGGAGCCCTACATAAAAGATGTAAACTTATAATCAGATTTTTTTTATTGGTAACATGACACAAAGCATCAACCTAGTGGTTGCAACAATAAGCACCTTCCAACTATGGTGTAGGCTGTTGTCAGCATTTAAAGATCACTATACCATATCTTCTTATAAAGTTCTTGACAGGGTTTAGAGATCACTATAGCACAAGATAGAAACAGACCTGATATTTTCATATAACATAAACTAGCAAAGGGAAAAGGACATATTTGAGAGAGAGCATTCTCACTCACTCACTCACGCACGCACGCACGAACATATATAGAGAGAGAGCATTCTAATGCTAATAAAATCTTACTTGTGATTGGAGCAGTATGAAACCATTTTTGTTATCTGTTTCCCATTTTTCTCCAAGCAGTGCAACTGCAATTTGACAACAATAGATATAAGTGTGTCATGACAAAACAACAACAAAAAGGAAAAAGAAAAAAAGAAAAAGAGGCAAGCAGGATTTGAGAAGTACGGGACACATATTGGTTCATGGTCATTCTGAAACAAGGATTGTATTTTAAAGACAGTTTAAATATTTGACCCTTCATCTTCATTCATGCTTCAGCTCAGAATGATAATAGCAAATGGCAAAATAAAATCAAATGCTTAAATGAATAGTGCATGCAATTTCTATGAACTGCAGACAACATTAGTGGAGTTAAATAAATAAATAAATAGCACCAATTGTCATCATAAATAGAAATTTGTTTTAGTAAATACCTCCATTCGGTATCCTGCCCTCGATGCACACATTGCATGATAATAAGTTGTACATCTGTAACACTGCATACAGGAACCGTGCTTCTGTCTGCAAATTACGCATTCCTAAATATCCATGGAAAACAAACACACATGTGAAATCAGAAATGTGCTTGTATCAAAATTAATTTTGTAATCAAATACTAGATGCACTCTCTAAAGGAAGTTAAGCAGACTATAGTACTGCAATTCCAACCAAGGCTGAGTTGCATAGCTACAGGCACAGGTATAAGAATTGCACAGGGTATATGCAAGAGTCAGATTTGACAAACCTTCAAACATAGGGTTCACAGATACCGAAAAATGTTTCAAGTTAAATTATAATATATCTCTATTTGTATGTAGAAAAGATTAGTTTTATCGAGTATAGCAGTATAATGGTGTTTGGAAGTTCAGTATTATAAATATACAGTTGTTGTGAGGATCTGACAGAAATCAGTGTAATATACAATGCCTTGCTCATTGTAAAAATGAAGGATCTGACAGAAATCAGTGTAATATACGATGCCTTGCTTAATGTAAAAAAAATTGTGTGACATAACTATAAGACCATCCACAACATTCAACCTGTATAAAAGACCTCTCTGGGATTCTCAAGATGCCAACTGCAGGCTCCATCTTTTCATCACTCAAGAAAGAAACTTCAGGTTGAAACCAAGCACACGTGACATGAACCCACAATGGTTCCACATTTGATGGCTTCATTGCACCTCCTAAAAAAGTAAACTTCACATTAAATAAGATTTCATATAAACACACACTGACACAGCTACCAACTAATGAAATACTTCATAGTTTAAGAAATGCAGAGTGACAAAAAATCAGTCTCACTACTGCAAGAGGCAAGTATATCAGTTCTCAAATTTAAAAACAAAACCTCCCCCTCTTGTACAAATTTAAGTAATAACACAGCCAAGTCATTCTTTGTATCGTGAATCTAACACAGTAATAACGAAGTGGAAACCTTTATCTGAAAGACACAAAAGCAACCAGCCTCAAAAAGAAAGAATTTGAAAGCAGCAAGCTTCCATAAATCTAGAAATCACACCTTTAACAGGACAAAGGCAACACCCTCGCTCAATATCAGGTGTTTCACATGCCCTGCACACCCAAGATGTGAAATCTCGTACAGTTCTCACTCCATAGCATTCCTGGTGCACAGCTATTTGACATCTGGAAAATAATGCAGTTCAAATTAGTGATGCCATTATACCCTAGAATAATCCACGGGATCCAGTGTAATCTCCTAGCCACCAACACAATTTGGTCTAGATCTCACACAAACATTAGGTGGGCAAAGGATGCAATGGTGATAAGACGTACCGGTTGCAGATGATAATCTTATTGTAGTCCCAATCTTCAACCCATCTGCATATTGCACATCGTTCCGTTGTCCACTTAGCTTGGACTGGTTCATACTTCTCTGCAAGACGAAAATAGAACCATTATCAGGTTGTTGAATGCTATGAGATGAACTCTAAATGATCGTTGATTTACCTAGCAAGAATGCAAACAATTTTTGCTTCCCTATCTTCGAAGAAGCGCGCCTGGCAGGAATGGAAGAAACAAGACCACGTGCATGGTTTTCCGAAATCTGTAGCATCTGCAAGGTTAAGAATGCAAGTTAAAACGTAACATGCCGTTTATATATATATATATATATATAATAAAACCAGGATATCATCAAGAAATCAAATGTGTGTGCTATTGGCATACTACCAAGAAATCATTATCAATGATTCCTTACACAAAAATAGGGAAAATTAGAAGAAAAAAAAAGTTGTGGCTATTGGCATGACAAACCTTTGTCAAACTATCAGCACCTAATGCAGAAAACATTAGCACTACAGAAAAATTACAAGATCCACACTAAGTACAAACCCATTCTTCCAGTGTCAGCATTGAACTTTTCACTTTAACAGTAGTCTTCCAGTTTTTCTTTTTGGAACCTGTGTGCCGCTCCCAGTCACCAAGTGTCCTCTTTTCTGCCCCACATGAACCACACCTACACACAACTCTGGAACAGACATAATAAAAGATATTAATAATGGGATAGAAAACAACAAAATATTATTTCTTAAGCAAACATCTTTGCTTCAAGTGAATTTCCAAATGTATCCTCTGTTTCGAGCACTTTCCAAACGGTAAAACAAGTGAAAGATAGGGATACTTAAATTCTTTGATTGAAATGACTAATATTTTAGGAGTCTGCATGTTCAAAAAGCATCAATAACCTTTAAACCATTTCCAGTGTATCCTAAACTTCAAATATATCATCATCGTCACTGCCACCATAGTCAAAGCCTTGTCCCAACTATGCTGGGTCAGCTACATGAATTTTGTCTATATATAGGTGTGCTCCTATGCAGATGTCTCGCACAGTCTGTCGGGCCCAACTAGGTCTACACCAATCATGGCTGAGGTGGGGGGTTGAAAGATCCAGAAGGGACCACTCCACATATAAACTTTCAAGTTAGTCTCATCATTTAGCCACTTTATCTGTGGCCCTCAAATTTAATGATGCTAAATGCATGGTTTTATTTGACTTCAATCCAACGGTCCGGTCCATTCAAATCAGCATAAAACCCATGAGATTCGCGACATGCAAGAGGGGTCGGTTAGTGTGACAGATCAGATTGATCATGTGGGGCCCATCTAGGGCCCCACAGTTGTCTCACACTGTGCGTGACATCTGCAGAGTTGTGTTTCTCATGTTTATATATACTATATCTACATGTATGTGTACATTACTTTGCATAAAAAGGATCACAATAGCCCTTCCCATGCTAGCCCCATATTTTTTGCATTGGGCCAGCCACTTGCTCTTCTTGAATCCAACCTACTCAATCACCCTACCCTCCAATGTGTTATGAAACAAAATAGCACTTATTTGTAAATATAAGAACGTATGGACTATTTTATAGCACGAATAATAAAGTAATGTGTGAATTGTTACTTTATTATTGAAAGGCCAAATTCCGAAATACCATTTTTCTTAAAAACAAGATGTAATAATGAGGCATATGTCACTCAACATGGTGCACGACTGAAGCACACGCTTCTCCTAGGGTGTATGCTTCAAATATGCCCTCATACAGTGCTACACCCAAAATTCAAACCACACCTCAGATTTGAATCACGGGCCAAGGGCATGGGTCATTCTCGGGAAGCCTTGATTGAGGCAAGCCTCCAGGTATAAGCCCCAAGCACCTCTGAAAACACTTCTCCTTGGCCTTTACCAATAAAAAAATGGTTTACTCATCAAGCCAAATGAATCATTCCATTTACATCCCCAACCAACATCTATGATTGAATATCATCATCCTCATTATTGAGAAAAATAGACTTTTTGTATTATGTAGGAGGGTTTATAATTTTATCAGCCAGGAGCCCAGGATTAATATTTAATTATGACAAAAATTGATAAATAATAATACCGCATGCGCTTTGTGTATAGCCCTACTATATTCCTCCTTTTTTTCTGAAAAGAACTATATTCCTCCTTTCTTCTTCTCTATTATACTAAACCCTAGATCTCTTAAACTTTAATACTTATCACCATCAAAGCCTTATCTCTCTAGGGTCAACTTTCTGAATCCTACATTTCTACTTAACCTTGTTTCAAGTCATGTTGCGATAGATGTATATCAACATATCAACATCATCAATTAAACCTTTTCCAATCAATTTGGGGTTAGTGATATGTGTGCGTGTTCCGTGTCTGTGTGGGGTGTGGGGGTGTGTGTGTGTGTGTGTGTGTGTGTGTGTGTGTGAGAGAGAGAGAGAGAGAGAGAGAGAGAGAGAGAGAGAGATATCCCATGATATTCCCTAAAATAGGTTGTGAGGCCTCAATATCCTATCCCTTTTCATACTTGCTCCCATGATAAAAATAAAAAATAAAAAAAAGGGTTGTGAAGCCTCATAACCTATCCCTTCCCATGCTTGCTCCCATGATATCCTCTAAAACTGTTGTCAGGCACTCAGGCTTGTCATTCTTGAATACAAACAACTCAGAACCCCACCTTCCCAGCATGAATTGTCATTGGCCCAAATAGCTCCACCATTGGACTGAGCACATCTAAAATGCATGAATTACTCCATTCTATTAATCATGTGAAAATCACTTGATCAATCCAACGGTGGGACCAACTTTGATGGAAGTGAGAATTTAAGCTGGTGTCAATTCAGAGCGGATAGGAGATACAAGCAGTTTAGATTCAAGAAAGGCGGACTTAAAGCGAAAAATGGTGGGTTTGCCTTTGACAAATGCATGCCTTTCACACCTATCCCTATGAATTGGCACAGTCCAATTTGAAACTGATTTAACCATTAACGACTGTTGGACTTAATAGCCAAAAAAGAAAAAACACACTTCACACTCAGAAGCTTTCAAATCATGAAATCTGTGGTTAGAATTTTTATGATGGGAGTGATATTTGGCACAACCCATCTTCGAGTTTTCTTCCACATGCCTCCTGTAGCAGTGAATCGAATGTCCCAAGTGGGCCGCACATGAGTCCATGAAAATTGTGTGTTAAAGTCAGAAGTAAATACATGAAAGTTCCACAGAGAATAATTCAAGTAGACTGAAGGAAAGAAAAGGCCAACTACAATAGATAATTTTTATCAATATCCATGACATCCACAACTGTATAAACTGTCTCAATACTTACAAATGGAGCCTAGGAAAGTATGTCCCTTCAATGTCAGAACACACAACAGTTATCTTCTTGGGCACCACAAATAATCCATTGCCGTTATTTGTTCTGTTAGCAGCAATAGTTAAAAAAATTAAAAAGAAAGAGTCAAAATGACACCGACAACAAATTTGTGTGTGTGTGTGTGTGTGTGTGTGTGAGAGAGAGAGAGAGAGAGAGAGAGAGAGAGAGAGAGAGACCCGATTTTTGGCGGCCATTTATTGGTGTCTGAAAATTCAAAATTAAGCTTCATTTTGCAATCAGGGCAGAAATAATGAGTGTCCTCCAGATCCTTTGACACAGGGAAAACTCAAGTCAGTTCTGTATTTCACTCTCATGAATTCTCATAGATGTAAACATACAGATGTAGCCTACAGGATTATGAAAGGAAAGTGATGATAAGCATAACATATATGTCAAACCTTGAAAATGTTGCCATAAATCTTGTCACAGTTTGCATGAACCCAAACTTTACATCCCTCACAACGTACCTGTTTCATTTGTTTAGTCCAGACAACAGTGTCCTGAATGATTGTGCTGTGTGGTATAGAGAAAAGCAAGCAAATCAACACAATTGTTGAGAGTAGATACTCACCCAGCTCCCGCCTTTGGAATGATGCCAAATCTTCTTGCATATGGCACAATACCTTTTGGATTTCGGCAACTGCAATAACAGTGCATATGAGCACAGTTCACAAATAACAACTAAATGACAACCGTGGCACTAAAAAGTTCTATTTTAAGTAACCTAGATAAGGCATGTCATACTAACCTTCGTGCAATGTTTGCATAGTAACTGGCATTTAGGAACAGAACGTTTCAATGTTTGTGTAGTTTTGAGTTGAATGGTTACTCCACACCTGTCACAGGGTTGTTCTGATTTGTTTATTTCAAGTCCAGCCTGCACGGGGAACCTAAAATGAATGACCATAATATATAGTTGAACATTCTTTTACTGTAGTGTATCTACCCACAACAGAGAAAAACCACTTGGCCCTGCTGAATCTTCTAGCATCTGCAATACTTATATCAAGGTGAAGAATCCATTAACAAGTTTAAATTTAATTCATGGCGGTCAAGCAGTTACAGTCTAATGAATTCTCAAGAGTCCTAATAAAACAGTAAGACAATGAGCATGACATGCAAGTGCTTTAGTTCCACTAAAACTAGCTGGAAGCCTAATTCAGCTAACTTTGTTTTTTCTTTTTCTGTAATCACGACATTACTACGTAAATAATAGGCACCAATCCATGAGAACTAATATCATTCTATCCCACCAGATAATCACGACAATCACGTAAATAATAGGCTCCATGAGAACTAACATCATTCTATCCCACCAGAGAACACCATTCTACCCCACCAGGCCAACACCCACAATCCCATGTGTACCACCACTCAATAATGCTGCATCTGGCACTTTGGCTCCTTTCTGTTTTAGAAGTACATGTAAATTCTTTCCGGACTGTTGCAAAGCTGCATTCCTAGTATAGATACCAAAAGTATCAAGAACCAGGAAAACTTTTCCTGAACTCCAAATGCTGAAGAACCAAGGCATCCTGAGACAGTCTATACAAAGTCACCCATGAAATTCCAATCCTAAATCCTGTTGTTATCCCAGATACAATGGCAGTCCACTAATCTAGAACCGATAACATAAGGAAGCAAAATAAAAGTGCAAAGAGGGAAAAATAAAAATTTTCGGTAACTTACCTGGCTCTGAGAATGGCATTCATGATCTTGATTTGAATCTGTAGCTTCTTGGATTCCTCTGGAAAGGGACTGATGATAAGCCCGCTGCACAGCGGCTGCACTCGTTTCCTCTGCTAGCTGTGCCCCAGAAAAACCATGCTCTGCTAAGAACGCCTCCTCTATCGCCATCCGGAAATCACACAGCGTGTTCGAGTATGACTGGGTCTGCCCCTGAAATCTGCACGAGCCAGCATTTCAGCCAATCCCCACTCTTTCTTTTTCTTTTTTTAATTGTATTTTAAATCAACAGGAAGACCTCTTTCTATCAATATTTAAAATACAGAAGCCCTCCAAAGAAAGCAAACCTGTCTACATTGTCTATGAATGGAAAAATCATGCTGTTCTTCACCCAAGCATAATCCTGCTTGTTACACAGGACCAACGAGGAAAAAAGAAATAGAATCAATAGATATGCCTGCCTAGTTCATCACAGAAATTCATAATGAATTTAAAAATGTAGACTTTATATGTGCCTTAATCTGTTTACCCTTTCCTTTCCATTCCGGGGGCGTCCAAAGAACAAGACACAGACAGCTCTGTTGACTCCACAGTTGAGAACCATTTCAGGAGCTTGCAACATCGGATCAATCACAATTGCAGGCCAAGCAGGGTACATTTTCCCTGGTTTTGCCCATACAATGTCACCCACAGCAAACTCCTCCGACCTATGAGTATGACTATGAAACTCCTTCCTCTTATCCAATGGCGCAGATTTCGATTTCTTCTTCTTCTCGACTTCAATAAACTGCTGCTGCTCGTGGAGGGACGTAAGAGAACTTCTGGAAGTCGAATTCTTCTTAAAATCCAGACTCCTAAAGCCCACGTGCGGCAATTCATCTTCTTCCTCCTCCTCCTCCTCTTGTTTGATCAATGTATACGACTTTGGATGTTTGATCAATGTATACGGCGACTTAGGATTCCTGCAGTTGAATTTCTCCTTCTTTCTGTCTTGTCTGGCATTCCTGGAATCGAATTTCAATTTCGGCTTCTCCTCGCATTCCTTCACGACCAATTCACTATCGAGAATCGGGTCGGAGGCTTTGGATTTCGGCCTATCCTTCTTCCAGGGATCGAGGAGCACGGAATCATTGAAACGGGAAGGAAGCACCTGAACCCGCCCCCTCGACGTCCTCACCAGCGGCGGACGAAATGCCGCCTCCGCCGCCCCTGAATTCCTTCCTCCGGCGGCGCCGCTCTCCCGGCGCCGCTTCGACTCGGACTCCGCCTCGCCGGAGCAGTAGGAGACTTCGGTAGACCACGACGCAGCCGCCCCGTCCTCATGATCGGAGCTGAGTCTCTGCCGCAGAATTCCCTCGGAGAACAAAGGAATCCGGCCGGCGGCGACATCGCCGAGCAGGTCGAGCGGGTAGAACGAGCTCGGCTTCCGTTTCTTCCGGGTCTTCTTCTTCGGAGGAGCTCCTCCGTCGTCTTCGGAGGCTGATCCCCGTGATCTGCATCTCTTCAGATGCGGCATTTCCGATTTCTGGCTTCGTTTTATGATCATCTTATCTTCTCTTTCCTCTCTCTCTCGATGGGAAAGGAAAATCCAAAGACCAAGAAACCCTAGTCCTCCCCCAACCAAATTCAATGCAAAAGAAGAAAAAATCTACCCTAATCAGGAGATTGATCGAGACCGATGATCTGTAGAATCTCGGGGCGGAGATGAATCCTGTCGGAAAGGAAAGAAGCCGGGAGCGAGCGCCGGCGGAATTGCAGGTGTTGGAGAGGGGAAGACTACGGAGAATGAAGGGATTGGATTTGCAGCGGAGGGATTTGGACGGTGGAGATGATGGGGGGGGGGGGGGGTTTGGCTTTGGTTTTGCAAACAAGCAACTGCCTTTTGTGTTTGTGTGTTCCTAAATCCGAATCATCCTCCTCCTGCCGCTGCTGCTGCTGCAATGTATGTATTGTGAATTATGAAATATACGCAGCAACACACTCTCACACTCACACAGGATTATTTATAAAATAATATCTTTCTATCTCCTCTCTCTTTTTTGCTCTTTTTCTCTCTTTATGGGGGGCTTGTTCGGCAGGATTCCAGTTCCTCATAAACAAAATCCGCAATAAAAAGAGTGAAGATGAGGGAAGTTTGTTGGGGTTCTTGGAACATACTTAGAATACTTTTTTTTTTTTTTTTTTTTTTGTAATTATTATTTTTATTATTATTATTATTATGTCTTTTGGTGCAGTGACTGAGTTTCCATTGATTTAGATAACTCTTTGTTTGATGTAACTTTAGAAACAACGATCAGTGAGAGACATTTGAGAGTCCCATTTGAATGATCTTGCATTAAAAAAAAAAAAAAGATATAAACTTGAAATGTGATGAAATTTTCGATTTAACTTGTATTGATAAATTTTTATTGAGATTTCTGAAATGGGGTACATTAGGAGTTAGGCCTCAGTAGTTCAATCGGGCGAGCGATGGATGATGGATGGAAAGAGTCCTTCCTCTGTTTCTCGTGTGTTTTACACTGGGATTGAAAGGGTGCACCGATCACACCACTGCTGGTTCAAAAAAGATAGAAAGTGTTCCTAACTCACTCGTTAGTAAAATTGCAGAGACACTGTCTGAGATTAATTGTTACATGAGATGTGGATCAGACCCACGAATTTGGTCTCCTAAAAACATTTTATGGGATTGAGCAGACAAATGTGTACGGAACCAACGAACATGGGTTACCATTCAATTTAACTTCCCTTTTTCCCATATTTTTTGCACGATTGGGTTGGGCTTGCTTGGCAGACTAATATATTTCAGTAGTGATCAATTCCTCTCCGATTAATTATTTTTGCTCTCTCTATCTTTCTTATTTTGTTCTAGTTGATTTAGCTAGATTCCAAATATCTTAGATAGATCGTTACATCACCACATAATTTGAGATGGGATGGGAGACAAAAGTAGACCATTTGGGTAGAAAGGGATCATCAATCAGGGGATTAGATACCAAAAAGATTGATCTGGAGGCCCAATCCCTGCAGCTTCTACAAGGTTTGCAGTCCTAACTTTCTTCCCTTTGGTTAGAAATGCCAATGGCTACATTTGACGGGCCTTCAGGAATTTCACCTGATTGTACGTATGCATTTCTCGTTAGATAACAGTGACCAAGTTGCTAACCCCTTCACACAGGAGTTCTAAAGGTAGATGACATGTCATTGTTATTTGATATGTGAGTAGTTTGTTATTTCATATGTGAGTAGTTTCGACTTTCGACCCAGATGAAAAGGTACTCTTGGATGAAATATGAAAAGGTACTCTTGAAGAAAACCAGCTAGTCGTCACTCGCCCGGTTAAACCAATAGACCGTACTATATTGGTTGCAGTGACCGGGCTTTAATTTTTTTTTTTTTTTTTTTTTTTTTCCAGTTCTGGAGTAATATATATATATATATATATATTTCAGTTTCATCAATTTACTAAGAAAAAGAAAAACAGAATTTTATCATCTAAAGGGGTGTTTTATAGATGGGAAAACATCTGCCCGTGCTCTGTACGTGCTCTAATCTCCCGGCTCTTGGCTCCTTCGTGTCCAGGGGCTGCGCGTATGTGATACATGAAATTCCGAGGTGGGTTGGGCCTCCAAGAGGAGGGTCTAATTGCATGGAAGTGCAGTGTGCACAGGTAAATATATCCGGTTTTAGATGTAAATAAAATAACCAAGTAAGAACAATGGTGGAGCTCCAATTCATTTTCTATTTCAAACTAGAGTAATTTTGATTTAGCATGTAAAGCAATTTAACTCAGTATTGGATTTTAAAACCACAAGAGTATTCCCATGAAAGTGACGATGCAAATATTGATAGAAGAATTGGTTAAACCCAAAGTCGAGACTGTTTCCATGGCTTTTTCCCCCAGTAGCAAGTCGACCCACTGAAGCACTGAATTTTGCTAATATCTCATTGTACTTTTAGACCTTGATGGGGCCTCGACAGTACATTAGAAGCCATATTTGACCCAGAGTTTTTAATTACCCTTCTCTAATCGATAGCCAATATGCAAACAAGACAAGATAACAGTTCAATTTTCATGTAAGAAAAAAGTTTGAACATGAAAGGCTAGGATTTTCAAGACGTACATTTTTGGTCTTTGAATGTACGTGGTATGTGCCAGATCACCAGATCATAGCCTTTCATTTACACAACTCAAACTCAATATTCCGAGCCATGAGAAAGACTTTAAGATTAGACGATTTGTTCCTATCGTTTTTGTCCACAATGTTACAAATGATGTCGCAGTTTTGGCTTAGACCATTATCGATTTGGGTGGAACGTTCTCGTGACAGAAACTATATATAGATGAAGGTTTCTGCAACATCACTATGTATTTCCTAGTCATAATTTTTTTGATACTAAAGGTAGGTATACCATAGCCACCGTTACTGCACCCGTTATAACTTGATGTATCGGTCATCTATTTTTAACGCTGGACTCCACGTCTTAAATCCATGCAACTCTGGCAATATTGTATATATAGCATGCAATCGGGATTTCGGATATACCCATCAGGACGTGAATGCGTCCAGTGTTTACAAAGTCTGGCCGGTGACAGGTATTTGAGTTCATTGATTAATATCCAACTTTGTCAAAACAAGACTTAGATGATGAAATTGATAAATATGATAATTGGGAGTGCTCCAAAAATAAACAACCCTGTACACTAGAAGGTGCTAGTAATTACCCAACTCTTGGCTTCCATGATATATATCACCATCTAATCTACTACTAGGAGCGAGTTGGGCAGTTTAGATCCTTGGATCTGGAAGGGCTAGGGATCATCTCATATCAATGGTGGGACCTGCAAGATGAGTGAATCCATCAGATGAGTGGGAAGTTTAGTGATGATGGGGCCTTCTTGTTGGATAATGGATATATATACAGACCATCTGTTATATTTCCAATAAATGGGCTTAAAAGAACTTAGAAAGTACTGAATAATCCTCACTGGGATTGCTAGACAAATGTGAATGATATCAGGCTGATGCCAGGTGGTGCCATGTCAATGTGATGGACCGTCTGGATCATCTGACCCTGCAAGTTGGCAACTGCTGGTGGTTTTGTGGAGTGAAAATATATAGAGACCATGGCGCGAGCAAAATCACATGGCCGAAGAAAGAAAAGGTGTCCCAATTTAAAATAAGTACAGTTTCGAGTGTCTCCCAACTGGAGGTGAGTCGGATGCATGAAACTCCATTGTGGGGTCCATCTATTAATAATCTGGACCATTGAAGTGCTTTACTTTAATAGGAGTTGATCCCATAAGATTGAACACATGATTATCATAATCTCATGCATTATTAATCATATGCATTGATCACGGTATCAATCATGTACTCAATCTTATAGTAGGACCGTGGAATTCGAGGATATGTTACTAGCTTGGGTGCTCAAGGGCCGGGCTTGGATCTATATGTTTTTTACGTTTAATATATAGGCCAGGATTGGATTAAGTGATAAAAAGCCTAAGCCCAAGCCCGGCCCAAATAAGTAATGTATCCAATTTAGCAATATTGATTTACCCCACAAGTAATTAGAAAAGACCGAAAGTGTGATAGAAAGCTGGGCCCAACCCAATTGACCAAATGGACACACTTGAGCCAGGCACTTAAGACACGTGTCAGGCTTAGACTGAATATGGACCTATGTTTCTAAACACGGGCCAGGCCTAGATATTGCACGGCCCAGCCCATGAACAACACCCCTATTTGTAATAACTCTAAATGTATACATCTTGCATATACAGTCGGGTTCCACACATGGGAAGCGTGTAGGGGTCTAGGAGACACACGGGGTATCCGGACTAGAGTTTAATATTTACACACAATCATTTGCTTTTTCTATTACGTAAAAATTTGATATGACCACTTCTAGTTTTGCTTTTCTACATTCAACCCCCAAGAATCTTCTGAAATTGTCGGCCTACAACTTGGGTGAAAGGCCTTGACTCATTTTTCCTCACATTGGCCAAATTCAAATAATAACTTTAACGACCAAAAAAAAAAAAAAAAAACTTACAATGATTTGTAGTAATCTTAGTTTTACTTGCTGAAAATAACAATTGAAATATCATGGTATTATCTTGTCCCTAAGGGCAGATCCAACATTTCTTCTTTGGGGGGGGGGACTTAAATAAATATTTTTTCACAAATCAAGATGGCTTGGGGGGTGGTGGTGGGGTTTTGGGGGCGCAAATTTAAATAAATATTTTTTAACAAATCAAGATGGCTAATATTTTTTTTATATATTTTCTTTTTTGACATATCTCCAAGTTCAAGCATGATAAATATATTAAAATCAAAGACAAAATTTCGTATTAAAAATAAAACCAGGATCTAGCTTACATAAATAATTGTATTTTAGTACATTCCAACTTCCATAATCCATCAAAATGGAACTCGACATTCTATTAAATCTTGAAAGTCTCAATGATTGATTATTTGCTAAACTTCTTCGCAATCTCCCTCTCAATGTACACAAGATAAAAGTCCGTGAGAAACTCATCCTCTATTTTGCTGTGAAGTCTAGTTTTAATAAGGTGTATGGCTAAAAATAATCGTTCAGTAGTTGCAGTGGAGACTAAAAGAGTAAGCACAAGCACGATCACTCTAAAAACAAGTTTGTAGACTGTTGATTTTCTAGTCCTTACAAACCATTGGCACAATTCAGAAGTAGTTGATAATTCTTTGAAATCTTATGTCGAACTACAATATGCTCATAATGGTTCAGTTTTATTCTCAACTGCATTTTCTCATAATTTGTGAAGTCTTGGGGATAAAACTTCTCTACCAACTAGTAAATGTCGTCAATTTTAAAAGACTCATGTGAAAGTCGAGGATGCAAAGTTAAACTAAGAATAAGCAACTCCACTGCATTCTCACTAAACCAACAATTTAAATCTTGTAACTGAAAATCAATTGCACCGTAAAAATATTCACTAGATAATGATGCTTAATTGTAAACTCATATTGTTGTTGACGGGCTCGACCTCGTCTCACAACATAAGGAGCATCCATATCCAGGATATCTATGTTGCGTGCATCAAAAAATGATTTTACCTTCGTAAGTAAAGCATCCAATCCATCATCTCTCAAATTTTGGATAAGTCCTTTAGTTGATGAAACAAGATCCATGGCATTCAAAATATATTGAGATTTGCGTTGCAATGCTTGACAAATTAAATCAGTGATTTCCATAATTTCTTTCATAATATGCAAGATGAAAACAAATTCAAAGGAAGTAAATGCCTTTCTGGCTTTGGGAGAAGTCGGACGAGGAGTCGAGGAGATGAAGCGCCGATTTGTACTTCTTTTTTTGAACTTTGTGCAAACAATTTAAGGGGGGGGGGGGGGGGGGGGTGCACTTGTTATAAAATTAATATATAAACTAATTAAAGCATATATAATATAGGAAATAAATATTTGAGAGGAGGGGCCATGGCCCCCTGGGCCTACACCAAAGTCCGCCCCTGTCCACTGGATTGATGACATACAATCTAACATATTCATCTTTGTATCTTCAATTTTAGCCACTTTCGGGAATATATTTCTTAGAATTCATAAAAATTCAATTTCATGCAAAAAAATAGACCATAAGAACGGGGTTAGAACAAATTTTTACAGGCATTACATGGGAGATATCCGACAATTATATCAGTTCATGTTGTTCTCAACATTTGAAATTGCTTGTTTAATTTGTGAGATTTTAAAAATTCAGCCTTGTGGATTATCATTTTTAACACTTCTCTTCCACCGATTATTCTAGAAATATATATACAGGCCCCTTACATCATGAACTCCCCTCATAACATCACTTTGGCCCCTCCATTATTTAAGAATTTTTTAACATGATTTTGAATCATAGAGAAAAAGGAAATAAAAATATTGCCGATTTTAGGGAAATTTTAAAATGAAAAAGGAAAGGGAAAAAAGAAAAAGAAATGAAGGAAATGAGAACAAATGAAGAAGGCTTGATGGAGATAGGGGAAAAGATTTTTTAATATACATTCTAACCTATGTACACTTGCCCCAAATCTTATGATCTAAGAGGGGACAGACTTGTAGACGCTTTAACGAATAAATAAAGAAGAAGAATAACAAACCCACTTTCTCTCTTATAATTTCTTTTTTTTTTACATTGCATATACATACTAATTTCACTACATGTTATTATGTATTTTCATTCTCCGTGGCTTATATTGAAATTTAATCTGCTTAAAAATAATATTTGCTTGGGTTCTATTATTACATTAAGTTTTAGTTCCATTGGAGTTTTATCCATTGTTGATAAAGAAATATAGTTGTATTTTTTTAATTATTATCTATTTAAGAAAAAATCCGATTAAAGAAATTTATATTAAAGAGATAAATTAAAACTAGTGGAACCATGCTTTTGAATGGTTTAGATTTTAAATATGAGACGATGTCATTGCTTTTCTTTGAGGTTTTAAATAATAAAGTCTTAAATTGTAACCTACAAGTTACATACATAAGAAAGGACGGTACCACTTATAGAACTATTTTTGTCCATTAGTATATATTTACATATAGTACATGTACCTATGCATCATATATCATTTTGTTGTTCAATCGTCAAGCCTTATACTTGAAATCTAACCCACTCAAAAGAACATTTCTTTTATTTCTTTCCTATTATATAAATTATTAATCCAATCATAACTTATCTACCATGGATAAATATAGAAAAAAATTTATTTTTCTTATGATTATCCATGTGATTTGATTATTACGTATTTAATTTATTGCATACTTTATTAGTTTATTACTAGATTTTGCAATTTTGTTTAAATTTTTTTTTATTTTGGCCCAACCTAAACACAATTCCCGGTTCTGCCCTTGTATGCAGGAATTATTGAATGCAAAACTTTATATATGGAAAAAATAGAAAGAAAAACAAGAAAAAAAGCCTTCAAAAAGAGAGAGGTAGGCAAAGGGACAGAGGCAATGGAGGACAAAGACCGGCTCAGGATGCACGGAGCTCAGTCCGGGTGGAAGATGAATGATGGTAGAGAATGACATTGATCCATTTTATGTTATGAATACATACGATGAGATAAGACTTTTTGATGTTTTATTTGGAATATTTGGACTGGGGCAAAACTATATATTTGGGGGCATTTTTTTTTCCTTTTTTTTTTTTTTTTTACCAGGTTGGGCTACTGGAAGCGGTGTTCATGGCCCGGGGTGAGACAATTGAGGCCCAATCCAACTTCAGAAACACAATCCTTTATCCATCCAAGCCCGCCACGAGTTATAAATGTTAGGCCCAAGGCTGTCCATTTAATCAATCAGACTGGGCTGAACTAGGCTTTTAATGAGTTGCATGGGCTTTCTAATCATTGGTTGGACAAACTATCACTAAATTATAAGTATTACTCATTTAGATCGTGTTTTGGGCTTTCTATCACTTAATCCAAGCCTAGCTCAATTATTGAATGGGCACAAATTATATATCCAACCCCAACCCCAACCCATGAACATCCTAGCAACTGATCAAGTAAACAGTAAGACCTTACACTTGAAGGCTTAGATATCAATCCCTAGATATTGTGTGAAACTAGTCGAGAAGCGCGTAGAAATGATGTCAAATGAGCCCTAACATGCCGCAATCACTCAACTATGAGTGGGTTGTGTGCATGTATGTATAATATGAATATCATAAAAAATACCCCGTTTTTTGCCCTTTTGTATGGGTATGTGGCCCACCTTGAGCCAATACAGTCTTTTCACACATGCTACCACCTAATGAATATTCACAAGTCTAAATTTGACACTTATCCAACTTTTCCTCGTCATTGGATTGAAATCATAAAAAAATGATGCTTCTAAAACTATTAGATTTCAAGGTCATGGATCCTAGGGTTAGGATGATCTTATAGAGTTTAAATTTTGCAAACAGATAGGTTTCATATAGATTTTCCCATCCAACTGATTTCCATGATCATCATGCATCCATGGGGGTTCCTACTAAGAGGGGCTTTTTTCTAACACTTCCCATGTATATTTTAGTTTAATGCACTGTTGGATAATTCTAAGGGCCTCTTTTTTGTAGGGTGGAGTAAAATGAAATAAAATAGAGTGTGAAACATAGTAGTAATTCCGTTTTGTTTCGTCCGAAATTGCTGAAATTTCTAGATCAGGTCATTCGGCATAAACAGAATGGGGGTAAAAAATTCAGGTTTGAATTCCAGTCCATTTCGGTTTGTAATACAATTTTCACTATTTTTTAATTTCTTTCTCAATATCCATATTTATCTATTTATATATGTGTGTGTGTGTGTGTGTGTGTGTGTATTTCTTAATTCTTATTATTCCGAAAAGTTACTTCAAAAAATTTTGTCAAAAAACCGAAACACCAAAATATTCGATCTTGGAGACTAGACTTAAATGACAATCGAAATAGAATTGACTACTAATGGTATGAAAAAAAAAAAAAAAAGAAAAGAAAGTGAAATTGTAAAAGCAAAATGACAAAAGAAGTTACTTTTAGTTAAACAAAAATGACAAAAAAAAAAAAAAAAAAATTCCTTTCTCAGAGAGAAAAGAATTGGAAAATTTCCTTTGAACTTTCATGACTCACGAGTCACGACATGAGTGCTACTCGCGGGTTTAATGAAAAAGATTAAGGGTGAAAGTGTCTTTTTATAACTACCACTAACAATAATGTACGAAGAGCTGCTACCTGCACACTGAAAATGGCTCTCCACACACTGTAATAAATGGAGACTAAAATGCCCACTTGTAAATTTACGAAAGTGGCTCCATTTCGCCCCTCCCAGACACTTTCTACACACTGTATTTTCCCTCCCATATGAAAATATGAGAAGGGTTTCTACTTGCTACATTGACTTCTCTCCCTCAGATGAATTATCAGTGATTCTGAAGATACATTTCATCCTTGGTCTCACTCCCATTGCTATCCCCTCTCTTTCATCTTCTCTCCTGGTTTAAATCTTCACCTCATTCTCTATTTTACTTCTTCTCATTAATCTTGATTTCATTCAAGTTGTTACTCACTTAAATAGCATTCTTAAGCAATGGATGAGCCAAAGGACAAGCAGATGATGGTTCCCGATCATTTTAGCAGTGTCGAGGTGTTAGGCCCCGTCCCGAGTTAATCAAGATTAACTCTAAGTGATTGGAAATTAAGCTAATTAAATATATTTAATTATGTTAATGATAGATTATGGCCAAATGGAATTGAATTAGCCTAAAATGAATGATTTAGGCTTAATGAAATGATACTAAATGAGACTGAGCGATTTGAATGGAGTTTAGACTCAAACAATGAAACTAAGGACTTTTTTGTAAATACGAATTTTTACGTATTTTGTCGAATACGGAAACTCTTGATATCAATACGTGTATCTTGACGAGTACGATAACTCTCGTAATAGACTTGAGCTTGTTCAACGAGAGATTGATCAAATGACCTTTTATTTGACTCAAATTGTAATTGAAAGGAATTAATGGACTAAGGTGCAAATTAAAAGCTTATATAAGCTAAATGAGTTCATTCATCTCATTTCCAGCACAACCAAACCCTATTCACCTTTTCTCTTTCCATTTTCTTCTTCTTTCTTCCATTTTCCTCTCCATCAAGCATCAAGAGTGAAGCTTTGTAGTGGTTTTGAATAAGATTTCAACTTCTCCATCTTCTTCCTTGAGCTTTTCTTAAAGAAAGACATTCAAGTTAAGAAGTTTCCACTCAAACCCAACCTAAAGAAAGGGTTTCTCTTCATCACTCTCCAAATAGAGGCAAGTATATACATTCCCATGTTTTATGATGTTTTTAGAGTGTTTAGAGTTCAAAGAACCCAATTTTCGAAAGTTAGCTTCAGAAAACTGAAGCTTTGGAAATTCGTTTCTGGAGTGATTCGGCTAGCCGTAGGGCTAACCGCCTGAAATCCATGAATTAGGCAGTCTCTGAAAAGGTAACCGTGAGCTGACCACTGAATTTCAGTTAGCCGAAATTGAAATTTAGCTGAAGTAAAATATAGAAAAAAACAAAAGCAACTGTAATCACAACATTAAAACCTTAAAGGTAAAATACAAAAGCAACTGCTCAAAAATCTCATCTACATAAACATTACGGCCTGAATCTCTTTACAATTGAATGAATCCATGTGCCATGACGCTTCAACTTCAAATGCAATGTGACCACCTGTGAGCTCATTGCACCTCCACTTGTATAAATGATATGGAAACCAAACAGGTCATCTTAATGTCCCCAAGGTCCAGACATTGTAATAGAAAATGATAAAATTATAAAATTCACCACTAGCATCCGGCGGCTAATCAAATCACATGATCAGCCATCCAGTCAACCCATGGTTGATGGTCAATAAACGATTTCCTGAAATAAGAATGGTGTTCTCAGTATAGAAAAATTCTGATTTTCTACAGCCATGTTATGTAAAAACCAATATAAACGTGGATATTCTAGAAGAAGATGTTGCTGATGCAACAGATGTGGAAGAATAACTTAGTTGGCTATTTATTTGATTGCTAAATTGATTACAAAGTTAAAATGATATTATTTTTTAGTATATGATTAGATATATTATTATTATTATTAATATTAACGTGTCCCCGACCTATCTGTGTCCTGTTTTTTTTTTTGAGAAATGCCGTGTCGGTGTGTCCGTGTCGTGTTCGTGTCCCATGTTCGTGCTTCTTTGATATTGGCGTTGGCTAAAATAAATTCCCTCTCCTATTGGTATGAAATTTGAATATCTGATCCTTGATGGCATAATATGTTGAGTTAGAATGATTTGATATATTTAAAGTTGTCTCAAATTGCTGATTTGATATATTTAAAGTTGTCTCTAATTGCATCTATCTTTTGTATTTCGTGCAATCTCTCTAAACAATCTTTCTGCCCTCATTTCCACATCTTTCACTTTTGTACTTGGATTTTGATTAACTGAAGACAATTTTTTCCATTACTTATTGGAGGTGTGGACTATGGATCTCGAGGAAGATTTTTTGTTCTGGCTATTAGTCATATAAGTGAAGTACTTTTTGTCATTATGGAAATTATTTTTGCATGACTATCTTAATTTTATCTATTCACTATTCAATTCAATATTTCCTTCTTATTCAAACTTTAGGCTTATTTTTCTTCATTATGGAGGGAAGAATTAGCTGAACAAATGGTGTCTTGGATATGTAAAGGTTTTTACTCACCACTTCTAAACTTTGACATCAACTGGATATAGTATTGAGTGTCAACTGTCTTCTTGATGTAGTCCTTGTGCACCATGAGCCTAAGGTCAACAGCAAAAAGTAGCCCAAAAATGGGCCAGCATTCGACCGCCCATTGGGCATAGCTCATGGTTAACCAGCCCAATTTGTGGGCCCCACAAACACTGAAAATTGGTTTAGTATATGTGAGATTCTATTTGCATGTTGTTGCTTGTCTTGTTAGCTTGTTTGTCTTCTAGGGGGCTTTGGACTACACTAAGTCCCACATCGGAAACATCCAAGTCCTAACCCTGGGCATATGTGTGTGGTCTGACCTAACCCCACATGACACATTTTAAAGTAGCGAGCCTTCAGGCAAAGTGGACAATGTCATGTGGATGGTGGGTCCGGGTCATTACAGAATAGTATCGTGTGAGATCCTACTAGCCAAGACTTGCTTGTCTTATTAGCTTGATTGTCTGCCAGGAGGATTTGGACTACACTAAGTCCCACATCGGAAGCATCCAAGTCCTAACGCTAGACATATATGTGCGGCCTGACCATAACCCCACATGACGCCTTTGAAAGCCGTAAGCCTTTGAGCAAAGTGGACAATATCATGTAGATAGTGGATCCGGGTCATTACATAATGGTATCAGAGCTGAGGACGGCTCTGTTTCTGGTGGGGGCGAGTGAGATCCTACTTGCCCGAACTTGCTTGTCTTGCAAGGGGCTTTGGATTACACTAAGTTTCATATCGAAAACATGGCCCAGGTCGTTACAGTACATGCTTAAACTCTTCACAGTTACAGTAGATTGTTAACGAGATCAGCATGGAAGTAGTTTAAGATAAGGAGATTCATGTAAGTAGTTAAGAACATAGGATAAAGAGACCATGCGTACTGTTATTAGGTCAAACAACCAGCCTAGATAGATGTAGTGATGTACTATCTTATATTCGAATTCTTGTGTTCCTTTTTTTTTTTTTTTTTCATTTTATTCAATTAAAATCTCAAGATCCTCTCTCTCTTTCTAGCATGATGGAACTCCTTCACAATGGAGAAAGAGAACGGAGATTCAAGAGGAGAAACTTGTTCTCTTGATCTAAAACAATTAGGAAAGAAAACTATTAGGTAGTAGTGTAGTACAACTACAGAACTTCAAATTTTCTCTAAAACAACTTGATTTGGGGTGAAATACATAGTTCAATTTATAGGGATAACTGTAAGTCTAGGATTAATCATCATTAATTTCCTTGCACTTAAGCAACTATACAATGAACAAAAACAAGGAAAACCCAAAAGTCTTATGGGTAACTTAATGGGTATTACACGAAACAATGCACAATACTAGATACAATGCATAATAATAAATGGTTTCTTGTACTTCGAGGAATGCTAGAGTACCAAGAATCTAGCTCACTTCAAATAGCCCCCATCAAGCTCGACTTCGCTTACTCCAAGTGAAATCTTCATCTTGATGAACAAATACTTCTTGAAGGGCTTGGTGAACAAGTCTACCATTTGGTCTTGCGATTGGCAAAAAATCACTAAAACATCTCCACCCTTCACCAATTCTCGATTGAAGTGGTACTTGATCTTTATGTGTGTCCCATACTTGTTTTGCTGAATTGACTGAAGAGATTCTTTCAAAAACAGCTCCATCCACCTCTTTAAAGATGAAGAACAACGCCTTCTTCTCCTTGCGATTTTCCTTCAACTCATTGAGTTGTAGTTAATTGAGAGTACTTTGATCTATCAGTTCTTCAAAAATGGTTTCAACAATGTCCTAAAGATCTCGAGACCCATACAACACCTTCATTTGGATACTCCATTGATTGTAGTTCTTTCTACTAAATCAAGGAAGCTGAGGTTGTAACATGTTGGAAGCCATGATTCACCTTGAACAAGGCTCTGATACCAATTTGATGAAACTACTTTATCACATTCGAGAAAGAGAACGTAGACTCAAAAGAAGAAACTTGTTCTCTTGATCACAAACAATAAGGAAAGAAGCCTAAAAGGTAGTACAACTATCGAACTTCAAATTTTCACTCAAACAACTTGATTTGGGAGGAAATACATAGCTCAATTTATAGGGCTAATTGCAAATGTGGAATTAATCATCAATTCATCATTAATTCCCCTTGCACTTCCCTAAGCAACTATACAATGAACAAAAGCATGGAAAACCCTAAAGTCTCATGGTTAACTTAACGGGTATTACAAGAAAGAGGTTTTTACAAGAGGGCCCCTGTATTTTCAGTCAATCTCAAAAAAGCCCTTGAGTTTTGCATTTTTACTAAAACCACCCTGATTTGAGTGTGGAACAAGAAACTGTCAGTTCTAATGTAGAAATGACAAAACTATCCTTTGTAGAGAGAGAACTTCCCTTCAACACCTTCCTCTATCGTCTCCAACAAGAACCCTCCCGCTCTTTCTTGCCAACTGACCCATCAAATCTCCTCTCCTATCATCACCCTCGACAAGGCACATCTCTCTCTCTCTCTCTCTCTCTCTCTCTCTCTCTCTCTCTCGTACTCTTTGAGTAATTGTACATATCTCTTTTTATCCCTCCCCTTCTCTGTTTCTCAGCCTTCTCTTGTATTCTTCTCTGCTTGGATGGTGATGGGAGTAATGGGCGCTCACATGTCTTTAAGAGGAGAAAATGTGCTTGATTTTGATTAAATTGCATTATTGAGTATTTTCCCTCTGCATCTGATTTGATCAAGTTGTAGTGTTTGATATTGCTGCATTTTTCTAGAAACATCATCCAAGACTGCAAAGTGGAGCAAATGGAAGCTTGAAAAAAAATAAGAAAATTAATCAATTCCTGGTAGGTTCATAGCAGATTTCAGGATGTAAAGGCATACTTGGTCCTTTGGGAAGAGATATATGCTAACATAATGGAATATGGACTCCAGAGAACACCAGCACAGTCCAAATCGCTTTGGGCATCACTTGTTCAAAAATATGAGGAAAACAAGGATGGTAAGAAAAGCAATGAGGCATGGCCTTACTTTGATGACATGTATCTAATTCTATCTGTTGGAGAAGTGACAAAAAAATGAACGGCCAACAAGCAAACAACCAGGATGAATTTTTTTGAAAAGCCAAGCATCAGATGAAGACTCATTTAAGAGGGTAAACGACAGTGCCTTGTTTCACTTCATTTTCGATACAAAGCAACAAAGACAAATTTGATTGGAAAAGCACTCAGTTAGATTGATTAGTAGGATGTGAAATCAGCAACTGCAGTATTTGCATAATTGCCAATGTAATAATAGGATTTCATATAATAGGTTTTCTTCAGATATAATGCCTTAATAATAATTGGATTAAATAATTTAAAATATTACTACAGTAGAGAAAGATCCAATTCTGAGAGAAATTGCCAAGTGCTTGATTTGTGGTGATGAGCATGTTAATGCATGCCCCACTGCTATCATCACCATCTAAGGAGAGGAATGCAGGGAGAGAGGGAGGGGACTTGCCTTTTTGAGGGTGTCATTAGGGAGAGGAATCCGCTGGGCCTGATCAGCAAAGAGAGACGAGAAAGGGCATAGTTGAAGGAAGTTTTTTCTCTCTAAGAGGATAGTTTTGTCATTTCTCTATACAAACTAACAGTTTCTTATTTTACCATCAGATCAGGGAAGGCTATAGTAAAAATAAAGAATGCAGGGCCTTTTTGAAATTATCTAAAATTACAGGGGCCCTTTTGTAAAAAGCTTTACAAGAAACGATGCACAATACTAGATACAATGCATAATAATAAATGGTTACTTGTACTTAAAGTAATGCTAGAATACCAAGAATCTAACTTGCTTCAAACATAGCATTGCATTCAGGCAATCAGGCCTCCCTTGTGCGAAGCAAATGTCTGAAGGCTCCTTTCCCTTGAATCCTCATTGACCCTAGCTAGGTTATGCTAACTTTTAACCCCAAGATTGATTATTCTTCGAGGTATGTTAGCTTTTCCTCTCTTGCATCATTGTTGGTCTGCATTGGATATGTCCAAACCATCTCAAACGAGCTTATCTTATTTATCACCTATTGATGCTACCTTAAATCCTCCCAGAAGTGCTCGTTTCTGATTCTATCTTTTCTAGTTTTACCACACGTCCATCTTAACATGTCATCCATTCTCAGCTCTCTTCTCCAATTGTCAATGTCATAGACTAAAATAACATGACAGACATACAACAGACACATTCACAGAACCACTATGCTACGGCAGGGGTATAAATCAATATGAAGAGAATCTTTTAAAAAAATTGAAGAAAAAAAATTGCACTATTGTTCCTGTTCGCTGAAAACTGGGCTGAAACGACCAAATAGGCCAAAAAGGTCTGAATCTCGGATTGAAGTTTTTCAGAAGGCTGTTTGGTTTATCACCTGACTGGACCCAATAATTTCTCCTGTTCGGACAAGAACATCTGAATTAGATGCTTATGGGTTTAACATATCATAATAATGAGGGCGATGATGATGATATTTTTATTATCAGTATTATTCAATATGCATTTAGTTAAAATCATTATTTGTTAACAGTGTGGACCTTGTAGATCTCATATACTTTCATGGTACAGGTCTTGAGTTCGTATGCGGAGGGCTGTAAGGAGATTAATGAGTGCTACAACTATGTTGAATTTGTTTAATCTACCAGGGCTTTGGTGAGTGTCTAGTGGTGATGGTGGTGAAAAGGCATGGCTGAAGAGTTCACTTTTTCTGTCATAGTTGATGCCAACAACATTATCTTTTGCCATTATTCTAAACATGGCACTGTCTTGCAGGTTGGACTCACTTTATCATTAGTCTAAACATGTTACTGTCTTGCAGGTTGAACTAACCTCTGCAGAAGTAGAATCTCTTCGTTCAGAGATTGCTGATGCAGATGAGAGAGAATCTCATCTGAAAGCGCAGTATGATCTTCCAGACTGCCTTTTCCATTGTTCCATCATTTAGTATCGGCTTCATGCATTTTATGGCTCTTTTGTGTATGTGTATATATATATTAAACATTTTTTAAGTTCTTGGGGTATCTTCTTACGAGCTTGAAATTTGTCCAGTTCTTATAGGGTTCATGTGGTGATTGGTTGCAAATGAGATTGGCCAATGTGCTGTGCAATCAGTTGGAACTCATTTTTCAGTTGGCTGCATTTTCATGTGCGCCAAACTGAAGGTGATTTGATGACATCTATTCCACTATAACTTTGGGGCATTATAAAGGTTGGAAACTATATTGAAAAATGCTCTACATTTCCACATCTTCTGCCCCAGGCCTTATCAACACCAACCTCTGATATTGATTTGAGGTGTGTCAACAATGGAGGAAGTCTCCATCCAACTGTGATTTCCAACGTTTGTGCCCCTAATGAATAGTGAAATGGATAGCCATTCAATATCCATAATATTCAGATGAAATTGCAAATTGGAGTTAATGTAAAGAAACCCTTAATTCCAGATAATTTTCACTGATATATCAGCCTTACTAGATAATTTAGAATATGATTTCATGTTAATTCATCTACCTTATTTATCTTAGGCATGCGAATCTGTGATAACCTACAGCAGCAAGCTTAGCTAACTGTGATGGATTCCAATCATCTTTAATAGTACAGTCAGAAAGTAACATATGGTTTGTTCTTGAATGATGATCTAGAGGCAAGAGCCTGTAGCACCATTGGAAGTTGCTCGCTGTTCCAACCACAAGGCTGCAGGCTCAAATCGTATGATCATTCACTAAAAAAAAGTGATGTTATTGTTGTAGGACTTTTTACTAGAAAATGTCTCTTCTGCAATTTTGAACTACGATGTTTTTTAGACCCCGTGTCTTGATTTTTCACCAGCACAAAGCTTCATACTTCATAGTAAATGCACAAAGTCCACAATAAGTGATGATCACCTGGCTGATATGGTAATGAAACCAAATGGTAAGATTTAGTTTGCAGCTCAGCTGGTTGGATTTTTTGTTTCACTTGTTTTCCTAAGTCAAACTCTTATGTAATGCTTGGGCTTTGCCAATTCTCCGCCATATCCTAAATTCTACATTTGCATCCATGTTAACACAAGTTCTTGTATAGTCTATTTAGACCAGTGTTCAAGAAATCCGTCAACTCTATCCTTAGTGGTAGCCTAATAGAAGTGGGTTCTGGAAGCATGCATGTATTACTTTTGTTTTTCTTTGAATGTAGTGTGTAACTGTGTATTACTTATTCATTTAATTCATTTGATTTAGTGGCTAATGCAGTTTATTCTTCAACAAACTATGGCGTCTTTTGATCAATTCTTTATGATGGCATTCTTTGATGATTCTTCATCATCCACCCAGTCATTTATTCACTGCCTCCCAACATTCTGTCATCTGTTATCACTTATCTGTAATTGGAATTAAATATAATAGAAAAAAGTGAGGTTTCGTAGCTTTAGCTTATTCCGAGATGAGCAATATTAATAAATGAATACTTGAATATTTTTTCTTTCCATCAGGTTGGAACATGTGTGGGGAGATTCCTAATCGTCCCGGAACTGTTTGACTAATGTCCTAATCTTCAGTCCGGCTGAGCGCATCCCGGCCGTGGCATTGGAGCGCCAGCCGGGGTGCTGTTGATGGCCCCAGTCCGGCTGAGGCCGTCCTCCGCTAAGCCCGGTCCCGGCACGCATCCCGGCTGCAAGACTGCCAACCGGGGCGCGTGCTTAAAATATCTCCTGCCCTCAGGCACGCGATGACAAGACGGGTACCATCCTGGCCGCCCGACCCTCTGACACGGCATCCAGCGGCTGCAGCCCCATCAGGGGGAGGTCCAAGAAGGGATCCGATGAGATCTTCGCCGCCAGTAAGTCCAGACAGGATCAGGCCCAATGTGACTGGCATTTAATGCAACATGGGCTGATCAGACCGGCATTTAATGCGGTGTGGGCTGTGATGGACCTTGATGGACCTTCATTTATTACTCCATGGGGCTGATGATCTCAGCAGCCAGAAAGGGCCCATATATATATATGGAAAGGAGAACCAGAAGAGGTAGAGGAACATATTGACACTCTCCTTCCTCCCATCTTCATTTTTTACTCCTTCCTTAATTCAGTTTCTACACTAACTGAGGCATCGGAGAGCCCTGTGCTGCCCACAGCCAGGGTCCTTTGACCTCTGTCTTCTTCCCTTTCAGGTCTCCTAAGCCAGCAGCAAGCAACTCTCGACAGCCATTGTGGTTAAGTCCTTTAAGGCATCTCTTAATCTTGTGAGTTACAGTAATTGCACTTACAATTGGCGCCGTCTGTGGGAAGCAACGTTGTTGTCAATCTTCCTTCGAGCTATGGCTGAGAGAGCTGCCAAAGATGGAAAAGCGCCCGAGACAGGCCCTGCAGGGACCATAGTGAACCCTTTCCGTGAGTCCTTGAAGTCCACTCCTGTCTATCTGCGGGGGTATCAGCCCCGCCCAGAGTCATACCCGGAGATGGTGGTGACCCCCCTCCAGCCTCCTAGGGGGAGAGACCTCATCTTTCACCAGACTCGACGTAAATCCCCGGCTTTGCTCGATCGCCGGAGAGACAGTGAGGTTCGCAGTTCCGATGAGAATTTCGATCCTACTTACGAGGAGATTCAAGCGCAGAATGCTACTATCCGGGAGAAGGATGCCCTTATCAGGCGCCTCTAGCGACAGCTCAGGGAGACGGCTGAGGCAGCCGACACCGCCAGACAGCGTCTGCTGCGGGCTAGCGGAGGAGATTCTTCTTGTCACCGGCAGACCACCCCTCCCCAGAGGGATCTTAGGATCCATCTGAACGAAAGAAGACGTAGTCGAGCTAATGATGAGGCCTCTAGCAGCAACCGCAGCCTCTCTGGGAAACGGTCAGAAGAAATCCCCGAGGTCCGTCATGATGCCCAGGGATGGCTCGAGGAGCAGATTCAGCAAGCGGTTAGGCGGAACCTGGAAGTGGCCGGTCTCACCCGAAGTCATCAGGACGCTAGCGCGTTCATCGACCTCGGCACGTCGCCTTTTACTAATGACATCAAGGATCACCCCCTACCAAGGAAGTTTACTGTCCCAAGGTTCGTCACTTACGAAGGGGCCTCGGACCCGGCTGCGCATCTACGACACTTCTCACAGAGGATGTCTGTCTGGGGAGATGAAGGCCATTTGAGCTGCAAGGTTTTCTCGTCTAGCCTGGGCGAGCTCCCCTTGAAGTGGTTCTGCGACCTCCCGGAAAATTCCATTTCAACATGGCAGCAGCTCCAGCACTCTTTCGTGAAGAAGTTTCAGGCTTACAGAGCTGTTCCTAAGACCGACGCCGATATAATGGCCCTAAGAATGAAGCAGCACGAGAATGTCACTCAGTTCGCCAAGCGGTTCTGGACGGTCTACAGCCAGATCGATGGCTCCAAAGACGAAGTAGCGATCTTCGCATTCCAGAACGCCCTACTGCCAGATAACGATCTCCGAAAGGACCTGGCTGGTAATCCTGTGGCCTCGATCTCGGCACTGATGGCCAGGGTGAATCGTTTTATAGCTCAAGAGGATGACCAGCTCAGAGCCAGGGAAAGCTTTCACGACAGCCGAAGAGATCGGGACGGCAAGTCTTCGAAGAAGGAAGATCGATCTTCCAGAAGAGAGGAAACGAGCCGACATAAAGTCTCGACCAGCTCGGCGAAGGCTTCAACGCCTGCCTATAGAGACAACAAGAAGCTCAGGCTGTCTGCCGATCCTTACAAAGCTGTTGATACCATATTTAAGGAGCCTATCTATAAGATCATGACTAAGATCAAATCCAGGCCGTACTTCAACTGGCCGCAGCCCATGAGGGGCGATTCGGCAAACCGCGACCAGAGTAGATTCTGTGCGTATCATAGGCAGAATGGCCACAATACCGAGGAATGCAGAATCCTCAGGTCTCATTTGGAGAAACTTGTCCAAGACGGACATCTCAAAGAATATGTCAAGGCGGACAATGGGGATGAGTTTCGAGCTCAGCACCGAAATGAAAGGGGTCAGGACAGTGATGGATCCGAAAAACTCATCAACGTCATACACCTCGCTCCCCCACCCAGAGGGAGTAATCAGGCGCGCGCCGAGGCGAGACGGGCGTCCCATGGAAAACAGGTGATGGCGGCCGAGTTAGAACCGGTTGCGAAAAGGCCTCGCAAGGAGCAGCCCAAGATTTGGTTCTCTGATGACGACCTGCAGGGCGTACAACTCCACATAATGATCCGCTTGTCGTCACTTTGAAACTGAAGAATTGTAGGGTCCAGAGGATCCTTGTCGACCCCGGTAGCTCATCCGAAGTCCTCTACTTCAATTGCTTCAGAAAAATGGGCCTCTCAGAAGCAGACTTGCAGGAGGCCCGAACTCCTCTGATAGGATTCAGCGCCCAACCTGTATACCCAAAAGGGAGAGTGACCCTTAAAGTCCAGATCGAAGGAGCCTCCGTGATGGTGGACTTTTTGGTCGTTGATACGCCGTCCCCCTACAATGCCATCATGGGTAGAACTTGGCTCCATAGCATGGGGGCGGTACCCTCTACTCTCCATCAGAAGTTGAAATTTCCGCTCGAAGATCACGGCAGAGTAAGAATAGTGACGATACGGGGAGACCAACAAATGGCCCAACAGTGCTTAATGGCCGTGGTGCCCGGGAGTCGCGAGCCTAAGCAGGTCAATGTGGCCGAATTGGAGAAGGAGTTGGACAGAGTCGGTCAGGATCCCGAGGAGAAAAGTGTGGAAGAGCTGACTGAGGTTAGGATCAGCCCACATGATCCAGAAAGGTTCTTCCTCCTCGGCAGCCAGCTTACCAAGCCCGAGCGATCCGAACTGACCGAGTTCCTGTTCCAAAATATAGGAGCCTTCGCCTGGACTCCAGAGGAGATGCCCGGTATTCATCCCGAGGTCGCGTGCCATAGGCTGAATGTGGACCCCGGGCATAAGCCAGTGATGCAAAAAGCTCGTAGGGCCAGGCTGCCACAGACAGAAGCTGTGGTTGAGGAGGTCGGCAAACTACTTGAAGCAGGAGTGATCAGGGAGGTGCAATATCCGGTCTGGCTCGCCAACACGGTGGTGGTCAAAAAGAAGACTGGCAAGTGGAGGGTGTGCGTCGACTTCACATATCTCAACAAGGCCTGCCCCAAGGACAGCTTCCCACTCCCGAAGATTGATCAGATGATCGACGCCACCACTGGCCGACCGGATGAGCTTCCTCGACGCATATCGAGGCTACCATCATATACCTCTGTACGCTCCGGATGAAGAGAAGACTGCGTTCATAACGCCCAGAGGCACCTACTGTTATAAGGTAATGCCTTTCGGCTTAAAGAACGCCGGCGCCACTTACCAGCGCCTAGTCACCAAGATGTTCGGGGCGCAGCTCGGCAGCACTGTCGAAGTGTACATCGACGATATGGTCGTCAAGTCTAAACAAGCCGTGAACCATCTAGCCGATCTGGCCGAAGTGTTTGCCATTCTAAAAGAGTACAAGCTGAAACTGAACGCCTCCAAGTGCGCCTTTGGCGTCGGTTCAGGCAAATTCCTGGGGAGCTTGGTCACAAGGAGAGGGATTGAGGTAGACCCGAATCAGATTTCCGCCATCCTTAGAGTACAGAGCCCAGCTACTGCAAAAGAAGTCCAGAAGCTTACCGGCATGGCTGCCGCACTAAATCGATTCATCAGCAGATCCTCAGATAAGTGCCAGCCTTTCTTTAAATTATTAAGAAAAAATTCTAAATTTCAATGGACCCCAGAGTGTGACCAGGCTTTACAAGCACTTAAGGCCTACCTTTCGTCACCCCCTCTACTCTCAACCCCAGAGCCAGGGGAAGTATTGTATTTGTACCTAGCGGTCTCGGATCGAGCCGTAAGCTCGGTCCTGATCAGGGAGGAGGAAAATCAACAAAAGCCGGTTTATTATACGAGCAAATCGCTCCTCGATGCCGAGACCAGATATACCCAGTTGGAGAAGCTCGCGTTGGCACTAGTTAGCGCCTCCCGCAAGCTCTCCCACTATTTTCAAACTCATACTGTAATGGTGATTACAAAACACCCGCTTAAGTCTGTTTTTCGAAAAGCTGATTTTTCAGGATAGCTTTCGCGATGGGCGATAGAACTCGGGCAATATGACATTCGATACCAGCCCAGAACAGCAATCAAAGCTCAGGTCCTGGCAGACTTCATTGTAGAGTTCATACCTCCGACCTCGGCGCCAACTCAGCTCGGCCCCGAGCCCGCGGATGAACTCGAGGTACCCCTCCCGGGGGATGACGGACTATCTCAAAGCCGATCTCCGGCTCCCGTCTGGAAGGTCTTCGTTGATGGGTCGTCAACCGCCAAGCGAGCTGGTGCTGGCGCCGTCATTCAGACTCCAGATGGTTTGGTCATTGAGCAAGCCCTTACTCTGGATTTCAAAGCGTCAAATAATGAAGCGGAGTACGAAGCCTTGTTGGCCGGGCTGGACAGTGCCAAAATCCTCGGGGCTCGGCAGCTAATCGTCTACAGTGATTTTCAGCTGGTGACTAACCAACTGACCGGGGAATATCAAGCTCGAAACGACAGGATGTCTGCCTACCTCGCCCTTGCAAAGAAGTCTCTCTCAGAATTCTAGACAGCCGAGGTCAAACAGATCAGCAGAGGATCAAACTCTCATGCCGATGCCTTAGCTAGCCTGGCCTCCGCCGTTGAGGCAGGGAAGAAGAGAATTATCGAAGTGGGATCGCTGGGAAGACCCAGCATAGAGCTTCAGCCACCCCGGGAAGTCCTTCATCTCGACTCCGGCCCGAGCTGGATGGATCCAATTATATCCTACCTTAAGGACGACAAACTCCCGGAAAACAAGATTGAGGCCCACCGGCTCAGATTGAAAGCTACATGGTTTTGGCTATCCCCTAAGGGTAAGCTCTATAGGAAGTCATTCACTGGCCCATACCTTCAGTGCGTCCATCCCAGCAAAGTTGAAGACTTTCTCTATGAAATACATGAAGGGATATGTGGAAGCCATATTGGAGGAAGATCGTTGGCTTACCGAACTATCAGCCAAGGGTACTGGTGACCGTATATGCAGAAGGACGCGTGGATATATGCCAAGAAATGTGAGAAATGCCAGAAATTCTCCCATTCTCTCCATCAGCCAGCACAAGATCTGAGCCCACTCTCTAGTCCATGGCCCTTCGCCCAGTGGGGGCTGGACATTGTGGGACCACTCCACCGAGCTCCAGGAAATAAGAGATGGCTGATAGTAGCGACCGATTATTTCACAAAGTGGATAGAAGCAGAATCGTTGTCTTCCATCACCGAGCGCGACACGAAGAATTTTGTTTGGAAGAACATCATCACTAGATTCGGCATCCCGCGAGTCCTGGTCTCGGATAACGGCACCCAGTTTGATTCTGCTGCCTTCAAAAACTTCTCCAAGGAGCTCGGCATCAGAAACCACTATTCCACCCCAGCATATCCGCAAAGCAACGGCCAAGCAGAGATCTCCAATAAAGTAGTGCTTGACGGGTTGAAGAAGCGGCTAGACCAGGCAAAAGGGAGATGGGTAGAAGAGCTTCCAAGTGTTTTATGGGCCTATCGGACGACTCCTAGGCGTTCCACTTCCGCAACCCCTTTTTCCCTTGCTTACGGGATGGAAGCAGTGATTCCTCTTGAAGTCGGCCTCCCGACCCTAAGGACAGAACTCTTTGACCAAGGCCAAAACGAAATGAACGTTGCTCGAGAATTGGATCTCGCCGATGAGCGCAGAGAGTCGGCAATCATTAGATTAGCTGATTATCAGCAGCAACTGGCCAGGGGTTACAATCGAAGGGTCAGGGAAAGAAGGTTCTTGGTTGGGGACTTGGTCCTAAAGAAGACGCTCCAGGGAGATCGAGACCCAGGCCAGGGCAAGTTGGCGCCGAACTGGCACGGACCATTTAAGGTAGTCGCCATCGCTGGGCGATCAGCTTATAGACTCGAAGATATGGATGGCTGACAGTTACCTCGGCCGTGGAATGTATCGCGTCTCAAGAAGTTTTATTTTTAACTCTGTATTCAAGATGTTCCAAGATTTCAATGAAAGCAGTTTGAGTCTCTGTTCGTGTCCCCACTGTCGACCCGGAAACAAGAATACAATTTGATTGCCGCGAGGCTGGTCCGCGCACCACCCCGGCATGAAGCCTCAGGGCCACAATGTGATTGCCGCGAGGCTGGTCCGCGCACCACCCCGGCATGAAGCCTCAGGGCCACAATTTGATTGCCGCGAGGCTGGTCCGCGCACCACCCCGGCATGAAGCCTCAGGGCCACAATTTGATTGCCGCGAGGCTGGTCCGCGCACCACCCCGGCATGAAGCCTCAGGGCCACAATTTGATTGCCGCGAGGCTGGTCCGCGTACCACCCCGGCATGAAGCCTCAGGGCCACAATTTGATTGCCGCGAGGCTTGTCCGCGCACCACCCCGGCATGAAGCCTCAGGGCCACAATGTGATTGCCGCGAGGCTGGTCCGCGCACCACCCCGGCATGAAGCCTCAGGGCCACAATTTGATTGCCGCGAGGCTGGTCCGCGCACCACTCCGGCATGAAGCCTCAGGGCCACAATGTGATTGCCGTGAGGCTGGTCCGCGCACCACCCCGGCATGAAGCCTCAGGGCCACAATTTGATTGCCGCGAGGCTGGTCCGCGCACCATCCCGGCATGAAGCCTACGGGCCGCGATGCGCGCACCACCTCGGCATGGGGCCGATACGGCCACCTCAATACCGTGAAGGCATCGGCATCGTATAATATCATACCACTTTAATTACCCGTTATGATTTAGTTAAAAAGACGAGCACACGCATTGTGACGAAACCAAGCATGCAAACAGAGTGGAGTGAAGAGGAATGATAGAAAGTTCGATTCATTGATTACTGAAAGTTTACATCCTGAAGTACACAAGGTATACAAAAGAAACAGACAAAACAAAAACATATACAATCGGTAGCAAGAGGCGATGAAGGCTTTTTCAAGGTTCCCACGGAGCCGAACTACTGGGAATGTCGGCTTGAACGTCCTGAGGAGCCGAGCCGCTGGGAGCGTCGACCGGGTCTTCAATAATGACTCTGTTGTCCGGGGCCGACGGACCAGGGCAGCTCGGCGGATTCACGAAGGATGGGTGATCCTCCGAGACTCCCACTTCCCTCAGAGCGGCACGCCATGCCTTGAGCCATGTCTTGTCGCGGACGCGGAACACCTTTGCGCCATAGTAAACGGTCGCTTGGGTGGCCGCATCCTGGAAAGTGGCTTCGCTCTTGGACTTGACTCTGGCTTGCGCTTCGTCTGCCCGCTTCGACTCCGCCTGGAGGTCGCTCCTCAGGCTCTCCACCAGGGCTTCGAGGTCGGCGTTCTTCCTCCTTTCGCCCTCGATTTGCTCTGTCGCCTCCCCGAGCCTAGCCTGAAGGTCGTCCTTGAGCGCCTCCAGTTGGTCTACCCTTGAGGTGCTGGCCCCCAGTGCCTCTTCGAGCTCCTGCTTCTCCTCGGCCAGGCAGGTCACCAAGGGGCCTTGCTTATTAAATCTGTCGATGATTACCATCGACTTTTGCAGCGTCTGCCAGAAGAAATCAGACGAAAAGGTTAGTGGCCAAGGTGGAATACCAATACAAAAGAGATGGCGAGCAAAGTTAAGGAAATTACCTGGAAGCAGGAGTGCAGCAGCGACGTCATCAGCTTCGGGTCGCTCATCCTCTCCAGCCGCTTCATGTCGCGCGGGAGCGCGCAGGCGTGGCTGAGCGCCTCGAGCACATGAGCATCTGGCCTCTTGTGGATGCAGTCCTCCACTGTCATGGGCCTCCCCGACTCGAGCCGAAAGCTCGGCGTCCAGAGCGCTGGCTCAGCAGGCCGCGACGCTTGTCCCGAGCTCCCCTCGTCCTCCCTCGGCCTTTTCTTCGAAGACCTCTCGTTAAGCGCAACCTCGGGAGATGGCCGAACCTCTGGACTTGGGTCTGGAATTGGAGCTTCCTCTTCTACGACCCGAGGGGATTCGACCGGACCGGGGGCTGGATGCCCGGCAGAATCCCTGACTATTGGCGGAGGGGACTCATCCTCGTCCCCGAGCGCCAACGCCTCCAGGTCGATGAACGCCGGGACGCGCGACGGTCCTCCCAAACCGGGCGAGGAACGTCTGGCCCTTCTTCTCAAGGGAGTGCCGCTCGATTGCGGCTCGGGCGAAGACCCCATCTCGGGCGACGCCTCAACACCGGTCGCGGCTTGAGAAGGCCCCCCTTCTTCAAACGCTGCCTCTGTACGGCTGCTGGCAAAGGGCTCACTTGGCCCCGGGACTTCTCCTTGGAGCAGCGCAAGGAGCAACACGGATCTCTTGTTGTACCCCCGGTACCTCGGCTCGTAGCCCAGTAGCGCCCAGGCGGACCTATTGGAGAAGTCGGTGCACCTCCTGATAGCCTGGTACCACTCTTCGTTCTTTCTCCAGCCGTCCCGCCTGGCTTGTTACTTCCTTTCGCGAGCAGCTGCAAAATGAACCAGAAGGACATCAATCCGGCAAGCCCTGAGGCAGAAAGGGAAATGAGATACAATAATAAGCGAAGGGAATTACTTGGGACGACCCCGGGGTGACGAGGTACCCTATGCACCCTATTCTCCTCGGTGCCGAACTCCCAGTTCCCCGAGACGCACACGAGGTCATCTCCAGCATATTTACTGGAGTCCTCGAGTGCCGTGACGAAGGCCGTGCACCGGGGCCTGACTCGGAGGTAGTAGCCGTCCTCCTTGGATTTGCAAATGTCATAGACATCTTCGATGTCGTGGACGCCAAGGTCGATACCAAGGCTTTTGTTCAGAACGGCTGTGCCCATAATGACCTTGTAGCCGTTAGGCGACAGCTGACATGGACTGAGGGCCCAAGTGCTGAGACAGGCCCTAAGAAGTGGGTCTAGGGGGAACCTAACTCCGCCCTCCACTATGGCGATCAACGGGAAGGGCATCCAGCCCCCCGAGTACGAGCGGAGTGCATAGTCTGCAGGATCCGCTCGTCTGATCAACACGTCTTCCGGTATCTTATATGCCATTCTAAGCCCATCTATGGCAATATCGTTCTCTACCCAGTGACTGTAAATCCCCATGTGTGATTAGGAGAAAGAGAGACAGAAGGCCTAAAAGGAGAAAATCTAAAGAGAAGAAGAAGCTCACACTCGGAGAACGCAAACAGAAATCCCTCAAGAACACGTCGCTGCGATCTATTCAACAAAGGAAGGCTTCTGGACTAGTTCTTCAGATGTAGAAGATAGGAAGAAGAAGACGACAGCGACCTTTTGTATCAGAAGAAGTGACGCTCCGCTCCGAGCGCCGTTCTCGAAATTCGAAACGTCGCATCAGGCGGCTGTACACCTCCCATGTCCAACGGCGCGGCCGATTAGATGGGTACGCGTGGCGTTGCCCATCCCACTTCTTCATGATTGACGCGCTGCATTTATTGCCTTGAGCGAGAAAAGAAGTTTGGAAAGGACTAGGCGCCAGCTGTTGCCAGTGCGAGATCCCTAACGGCAGCAGCACTTTCGTAGCTTCCGGCTCCGCTGAGTCCGGGATCCCAAGGGAACCGCAAGCTAGGGGGCTATTGTGTGGGGAGATTCCTAATCGTCCCGGAACTGTTTGACTAATGTCCTAATCTTCAGTCCGGCTGAGCGCATCCCGGCCGTGGCATTGGAGCGCCAGCCGGGGTGCTGTTGATGGCCCCAGTCCGGCTGAGGCCGTCCTCTGCTAAGCCCGGTCTCGGCATGCATCCCGGCTGCAAGACTGCCAGCCGGGGCGCGTGCTTAAAATATCTCCTGCCCTCAGGCACGCGATGACAAGACGGGTACCATCCTGGCCGCCCGACCCTCTGACACGGCATCCAGCGGCTGCAGCCCCATCAGGGGGAGGTCCAAGAAGGGATCCGATGAGATCTTCGCCGCCAGTAAGTCCAGACAGGATCAGGCCCAATGTGACTGGCATTTAATGCAACATGGGCTGATCAGACCGGCATTTAATGCGGTGTGGGCTGTGATGGACCTTGATGGACCTTCATTTATTACTCCATGGGGCTGATGATCTCAGCAGCCAGAAAGGGCCCATATATATATGGAAAGGAGAACCAGAAGAGGTAGAGGAACATATTGACACTCTCCTTCCTCCCATCTTCATTTTTTACTCCTTCCTTAATTCAGTTTCTACACTAACTGAGGCATCGGAGAGCCCTGTGCTGCCCACAGCCAGGGTCCTTTGACCTCTGTCTTCTTCCCTTTCAGGTCTCCTAAGCCAGCAGCAGGCAACTCTCGACAGCCATTGTGGTTAAGTCCTTTAAGGCATCTCTTAATCTTGTGAGTTACAGTAATTGCACTTACTGAACATCTCGATGAACTTCTGAGGTCTGCTCGTCTTTCTGGTTTTCTGTATATTCGAAATGTAATGACCTTTGTCCTTATCTTGATTTCCTCTCTTTAGTTGAAGACTTCTGCAATATGCTGATGCCTGCTGCATTGTGATTCTTTTCTAACATATTTTCATTCCAAAGAGATGGATGGCACTGCCTGGAGAGCCACCTATAGACGACAGTGATGTAGATGATTGGCTTCCACGGTTTGTTGTTCTTCATGGATCATGTATCTTTTTCTACCTACAGTCTACGGGATTCCAGTTATAATCTCCACTGAGGATTGGTAGTTTTTCAGATATTTATTATTTCGTATCCTTAAACTTTTGAATTTTTTTATTTTTTATTTTTTTGTCCATCTTCTTGCATAATTCAAAACTTTTTGAATTCCTAAACATAATATTTATGTGGGAAAATCTTTATATTACAAATGACGTACAATGTAATGCTCGATAAATTCATCAGGTGGACCCTGCCTATCGAGTATTCAATTTTCAAACCCTTCATTTAGTTTGCTCTATTATGGATAAGTCATCTTGTAACATTTAGTCATCCAACAGACCGTTTTCACCGTCTGCATACTGGACTGAAGCTCAACAGTTTTGTTAACAGCTAACATCTAATAGGTAAATACAAATCATCATATCAACATGGTTTTTGATAAGGCAGGGTTTTTAGCCTTGATGTACTAATGATGGGCCTACCAGAAGCCCAAAAGGTTGAGACGCATTGCCTGTCATGAAACAAAATCTTTATTATGCACTTATTATTGAAACGATATAGAGGCATTGACTGCGAGTACCTGTTCCCTTTTGAGTGTGCATATTTTAGGCCAATTTTGACGAATTTGTTACCATATTCCCGCATTTCCTTTTTCCTTTTCTTTTGTGGCTTGTTTCTTGTTGATGGAACATCTTGGTGGCTAGATTTGGTATGCAGATCTAGGTTTTTATCCTAGGATTGCATCAAGAAGCACCATTTTTCTGGTGAACATTTTTCCAATGCAATATGCTTTTTTTTTTTTGTGTGTGTGTGTGTGTGTTTTTTTTTTTTTATATTTAAAAATTTTGCCATCCTATTGATCGCCTGGGTGGCTTGTGCAATTCTAGGATTTGATTCTAGGTTTTCATCAAGAAGCCCCATTTTCCATGGATGATATATATATATATTTTTTATTGCAAAAGTAGGAGCGAACCTCTTGAATTATACACCAAGATAACCCCAAAATTATTTATCATAATGATTGATCACACTGGAAATAGTTTCACAAACATGAAAGAAGAAATCACGAGAAATAGCAATAAAGTTCTGCCAAAACTGGCTCAAAATATTTAAGCCTAAGGAGAGATCAGTTTCACATGAACGCGTCCAAAACTCTTCATACATCTGTTAAAAATGGCAAAAGGACCATGCAATGTTAGTCTCCACCCTAGTAGGACTTTTTCCTATAAACAAACGACACTATGAGAAAACTAACTAGTGTAGTTGGGAGTTGAAACATTCCATTCTAGGGAGTGCCTGGCCCCACTTTTGGGCCTCGAATTGGGCTATGGGTCCATCTGTGGGCTCCCCGGTGATGGCTATGTATTCATAGAATAAAAGAGATCTTGCAAATCCATAGCCTCCTTCTCTTCCTGTGTTCTTATCTATAATGACAACAGCCCTCTAATATCTATCCGAACTGCTCAAAGTATTTTCTCATGGTCTCTTTGAGTCTCCCAAGCAAAGCCCCCAACAAATGCCTTGGGCCCTGTTTCTTTAGCAGAATTTCTGCCAGGAATTCACAATATCCAGAAATTCCTGGACATGATGTGACAAGTTGTCCCCTGGAATTTCTGAATCCCATATTTCTTCTATAGCATTTCTGAATTCTAGTCACTTGAAAGTTCTCTTTTGACCTTTGGGAATTCAGGAATTTCACTCCCTTTGCATTTTTGTGGAATTCCTGGATGCTCAAGCCCAAGGGGTATTTAGGAATTCCATTATTTCTGGGAATTTGGGAATTCCCTAGACAGGAATTCCTGGAATTCCAGCAAAGAAACAAGCCCTTAGTATAAGTAGTGTCTCCAAACTACCCCGCCAAATTAGATGGAGTCATCTTCACCACTAAGACCCTCTTCTTTCTCTTCTTGATTGTCTTGCCCTTCCCCTCTAATGCTATGTCCAAGGATAGCAACCTTGCAAAAGTCTAGCAGTTAAGTGGCATTAGATCTACATGTCTTGATAGAAAGAACCCACCATATTTCCAAGGATATTCTCTAGGTTTGTAGGGGATTTGGATCAAAGAGACAGGAACTGGAGATCACCCAATTGGGTTATTGGATAGAGAGAGATATGTTGGCAAGAAGGTTGTGCGCTGTTTTTTTATAGCTGATATGAAACTCTTTTCAGACCGCAACCGATAGTGGTGTTTCTTGAGGACACAAAGAAGAATTGAGTGGATTGATGAATTGAGAATCAAATTTAAATGTTTTTCATCCATAAGCTCCTTTACAGAAGATACTTAAATAGAGTTAAGTAGCTAACAACCAAGGACTAGTGTCCCATGTACACCTTGACTCTAGGACTAACACAACCAAGTGTCCCATGTACACCTTGACTCTAGAATTAACACAACCTACTACCAAACACATGTACACAACGTAGAGTGACTTCTTCAAAGGACCCATTTAACAAATGACATATTAAAAAACAACACATTTGACAAAACAGCATGACATTTGAAGTAATTTAATATTTTAACAAGAGGGTGAAAAGGAAAGCCTTCGGAGTTCAGACCCTACACTGTATTATAAATTCCTTATGTTATTATTATGATAATTTCTCATTTTTGTGATTAATATTACCATTGAATTGAGTTAGGTCCCATCTTTGAATCCAAGCCACCCAAAATCACTGTCCTAATTTCAATTGATGATGGACCAAATTCTTTCCAGATGATTAGGTACTACTTGAAACAACTTTTAGGAGACGAAATACTATCCCAATTGTTTGACTCTAAATCTGTGATGACTTTGTTTTAGCATATATTATAATCTTCAGCAACTGCTAAACAACTCTGCTTAAAATCTGTTGCATTCTTGAAAAAATGTCAAACAACGACAATGTTGCAATATTATAATATTGCACTATTATATTCTACAACATTTGACTCTGCTACTATTTAAATCTAAAAGTATTATATTCTGCATGTATCCAAACGGGCCATTGGTCTTTTAAGTATAATCCATTATCCAAACATGTGGAAATGCACACAACAAATCTAAAATGCTTGGGTGTTTCCAAATCAAGTCAGTGACAGTCTCGCTATTTTCACAATTCTTATGCCATTCAATGTAATTATGCTCTGCCAACTTTCCAAGCAGTTGTTGCATCTGATTTCTTCTACCCCGCTCATTAATTTTATGTCTATAACGTGCACTGTATATTGTCTTTGTTGTGGTTACATTTAATTCACTTCTTTGTTATAACGTAACCAAAATTTCTTTTGGTTTAACTATGCTCTTGGATTGCCTCAAAATTCGTGAGAACAGACGGCCATTGCCGACGGTTTTGGGCCGTCGTTATTTTTATTTACCGACTGCTTGGCCGTCGGTTTTCAGGAATTTTGAGGTAGTGGACATATCAACCAGCAACTTTGTTTCCTCATCTGATAATCTGCTTGCAAATGAATGCCCCTCTAAATGTTTCGCGACCTCCAACATCTAATCATCATTTGAGTCTAACTTTTTGCAGAAGTTTTTGAAGAAGATGGAATCAAACTGGGTCCCGTTGTCCGAGGCCAAAGCTCTTGGAATGCTGAACCTCATAATGATGTTCTTCCACACGAAGCTCTTTGAGTCTTGCTCGGTAATGGAAGATAATGGTTCTGCCTCTATCCATTTAGTGAGATAGTCGGTGGCTGCTATCAACCACCATTTATTCCCCGGAGCTCGGTGAAGTGGTCCCACGATGTCCAACCCCCATTGGGCGAAGGGCCATGGGCTGGAGAGCGGGCTCAATTCTTGCGCCGGCTGATGGAGGGAGTGGGAGAATTTTTGGCACTTCTCACATTTTTTGGCATATAACTGCGCATCCTTCTGCATATATGGCCACCAGTAGCCCTGACTAATAGCCCGGTATGCTAATGATCTTCCTCCGATATGGCTTCCACAGATCCCTTCGTGTATATTATAGAGGAAATCTTCGACTCTGCTTGTGTGAACACACTGGAGGTATGGGCCTGTGAATGACTTATTGTAAAGCTTGCTTTCAGGAGACAACCAGAACCGGGATGCCTTAAGCCTGATTCGGTGAGCCTCACTTTTATCCTCGGGGAGCTGGTCGTCCTTGAGGTAGGAGACGATCGGGTCCATCCAGCTCGGACCGAGATCAAGGCATAGGATTGCCCGAGGTGCGTGGAGCTCTATACTGGGCCTTGCCAACGATCCTACTTTGACGATTCTTTTCTTTCCTGCTTCAACGGCAGAGGCTAAATTAGCGAGGGCGTCGGCGTGAGAATTGGACTCTTTACCTATCTGTCTGATCTCGGTCGTCTGGAACTGAGAGAGGAGCTTTTTTGCAAAGGCCAGGTAGGCAGTCATCTTGTCGTCGCGAGCTTGGTAGTCTCTAGTCAGTTGGTTTGTCACCAGCTGTGAATCGCTGAAGACTACCAGCCGTTGAGCTCCGAGGATTTTGGCATTGTTTAGTCCTACTATTAGGGTTTCATATTCAGCTTCATTATTTGACGCCTTGAAATACATGGTTAAAGCCTGCTTGATGACCAGTCCTTCTGGAGACTGGAGGACGACACCAGCGCCAGCTCTTCTGGAAGTTGAGGATCCGTTGACGAAGACTTTCCAGACCGAGGCAAGGAATTGACTCCGAGATTGTTCATTAGTCTCCGTGAGTGCTTCCTCAAGTCCTTTCCCCCCAATTCGGTACCGGACTGGTTTGGTGCCGAACTTGGAGAGTAAAACTCCACAATGAAATCTGCCACAATTTGGGCTTTGATCGCTGTCCTGGGTTGGTATTGAATATCATACTATCCCAGTTCAATGGCCCATCTGGAGAATCTTCCTCAAAAGTCATCTTTTTTTAAGATAGATTTTTGTGGATGTTTTGTAACAACCATTATGGCGTGAGTTTTAAAATAATGGGAGAGCTTACGAGAGGCACTAACAAGCGCCAATGCTAGCTTCTCCAATTGCAAATATCTGGTCTCGGCATCAAGGAGGGTTTTGCTCGTATAATAGATTGGTTTTTGAAGCTTATCTTCCTCTTTGACGAGGCCTGAGCTTACCACATGATCCGAGACCGCCAAATACAAGTGCAGTGTTTCTCCTTGTTTTGGAGTTGAAAGTAAAGGGGGGTGAAGAGAGATAGGTTTTGAGTGCCTGTAAAGCCTGTTAACACTCTAGGGTCCATTGGAATTTTAATTTTTTTCTTAGAAGTTGAAAGAAGGGCTGGCACTTATTTGAGGATCTACTGATGAAGCGATTAAGTGCGGCAGCCATGCCGTTGAGTTTCTGAACTTCCTTTGCAGTGGTGGGACTCTGTACCTTGAGGATGGCTGATATTTGATCTGGATTGGCCTCAATTCCTCTTCGTGTGACTAAGCTTCCAAGGAACTTGCTGGAGCCGATACCGAAAGCACACTTGGAGGCGTTTAGCTTAAGCTTGAACTTCTTCAGGATGGCGAAAATTTCAGTTAAATCTTCTAAATGATTCTGGGATTGCTTGGATTTGACGACCATATCGTCAATGTACACTTCGACGATCTTGTCGAGATGCGCCTGGAGCATTTTGGTGACGAGTCACTGATAAGTTGCTCCTGCGTTCTTTAACCCAAATGGCATCACTTTGTAACAGTAAATGCCTCTAGGTGTTATGAATGCGGTCTTCTCTTCGTCCGGCCCGTACAATGGTATTTGATGATACCTCCGATATGCGTCGAAGAAACCCATCCTATGGTGACCAGCAATGGCGTCGATCATCTAATCAATTTTGGGTAGTGGGAAGCTGTCCTTAGGGCAGGCTTTGTTGAGGTCAGTGAAGTCGACGCACACTCTCCACTTGCCGGTTTTCTTCTTGACCACCACCGTGTTGACCAACCAAACTGGGTATTGGACTTTTTTGATCACTTCGGCTTCCAGCAGCTTGTCCACTTCTTTAATCACGGCCTCTGTTTGTGGCACCCCAGTCCTGCGAGCCTTTTGCATTACGGGCTTGTGATTGGGGTCCACATTCAGCTTGTGGCACATGACCTCGAGATCAATGACGGGCATCTCGTCGGGCATCCAGGCGAAGACCTCTCTATTCAATATCAAAAATTCGATAAGTTTTGACCTCTCTGGCTTGGTAAGCTAGCTCCCATAGTAGGAAGAATCTTTCCGGATCATGTGGATCGATCTTGATCTCTGTCAAATCTTCCATGCTTTTCTTCTCTGGATTCTGGCCGACTGCGTCTAACTTTTTATCCAATTCGGCCATGTTGACCTGCTTGGCCTCTTGCTCTCCAGGCACCACAGCCATCAAGCATTGCTTGGCCATCTGTTGGTCTCCCTTGACTGTGACTATCTCCATTTTTCCATTTTTATCTTCTAACGGGAACTGCAGCTTCTGGTGGCGAGCAGAGGGGACCACTTCCATACCATGGACCCATGTCCTGCCCATGATGGCGTTATAGGGGGATGGCGCATCAACCACCAAAAAGTCTGTCATCATGGATGCTTCTTCAACTTGTACCCGGAGGGTCACCTTTCCTTTGGGATACACTGGTTTGGCGCTGAAACCTATTAGAGGAGTTCAGGCCTCCTGTAGGTCTTCCTCAAAAAGGCCCATTTTCTTGAAACAATCGAAGTAGAGGATCTCAAATGAACTGCCGGAGTCGACGAGGATCCTCTGTACCTTGCAGTTTTTTAGCTTCAGAGCGACGACGAGCGAGTCAATGTGGGGGAATTGGACACCTTCCAAATCTCCATCTAAGAACCATATCCTGGGTCGCTCTCTCCGAGCCCTTTTCGCGGCTGGTACGAGCTCGGCTGTCATCACTTGTTTACCATGGGAGGTCTGCCTGGCTTCGTTACGAGCTTGGTTACTCCCCTTGGGAGGAGGAGCTAGGTGGATGACACTGATGAACCTTTCGGACTCATCACTGTCCTGGCCTTTTTCGTCTTGGCGCGGAGCTCGACCGTCATTCCTGGCACCTGCTTTGATATATTCCTTTAGATGCCCGTCTTAGGCGAGCTTCTCTAGATGCGACTTCAAGATTCTGCATTCTTCGGTCTTGTGTTCGCTTTAGCTATGATAAGCACATAATCTGCTCTGGTCGCGGGCGGATGGATTGCCCCTCATGGGCTGCGGCCAACTGAAGTACGGTTTTAACTTGATTTTATTCATGATCTTATGAATAGGCTCTTTGAAGATGGTATTGACAGCTTTATGAGGGTCAAAAGATGGTCTGAATCTCTTGCTACCTTCTGAGGTGGACGCTGGAGCTTTCGCCAAGCTGGTGGGAGCCCAGCGTCGGTTCGGCTCTTCCCTCCGAGATGATCCCTTGTCCTTCTTCGAAGGTTTCGAAGGTTTGCCACCTCGATCCCTCTGTCCAACGTCGAAGCTTTCCCGAGCTCGGACTTGGTCTTCTTCTTGAGCAATAAAGCGGTTTACCCTGGCCATTAATTTTGTTATAAAGGTCACAGGGTTTCTGGCCAGATCTTTACGAAGATCATTATCTGGTAACAGAGCATTCTGGAAGGCAAAAATCGCTACTTCGTCTTTGGAGCTGTCAATCTGGCTGTAGATCGTCCAAAATCGCTTGGCGAACTGGGTGATATTCTCCCCTTGTTTCATCTTCAGGGCCATTATATCCGTATCAGTTTTAGGTATGACTCTGTAGGCCTGTAATTTCTTCATGAAGGAGTGCTGGAGTTGTTGCCAACTCAAGATAGATTTCTCTGGGAGTCCGCAAAACCATTTCAGGGGGAGTTCACCCAGACTGGAGGAAAGAACTCTGCAGTTCAAATGACCTTCGTCTCCCCAAACAGACATCATGTGAGAGAAGTGTCGAAGATGCGTAACTGGGTCCGAGGTCCTGCCATAAGTGACGAACCTCGGGACAGTAAACTTCCTCGGGAGGGGAAAATCTTTGATGTCGCGAGTAAAAGGTGACGCGCCAAGATCAATGGATGTGCAAACATCTCGCTGGTCACGAGCGAGACCGGCCACTTCTAGATTATGTCGAACTGCTTGCTAAATACGCTTGTCGAGCCACTCCTGGGTGTCATGTCTGGCTTCTGGTATGGTCTCCAACTTTCTCTTCAAATGGCAGCGACTATTGTTTGAGCCTCCATCACGAGTTCGACCACGTCTTTTCTCGTTCAAGTGAGCTCTCAGGTCTCTCCTGGGGGTAGTAACCTGTTTACTATGAGAAGCCCCTTCCTCGTTTTATCGCCGCGAATGGTGCCTGGTCGAGTTTGCTGCCCTTTCCTTCAGCTACTGCTGGAGCTGATGGATCAGGGCATTCTTCTCTTGGATAATAACATTCTGTGCTCGAATCTCTTCAAGGGTAGAATCGAAGTCTTCGTTAGGATTATAGTCTTCATCTTCATCATCCCCTTGATGATCGGATAGACGCGGCTCATCTACCACTGGGGACTTACTTCGTTGAGTTCCACCCAGCAGAGGATCTTTCTCTCTAGGAAGCCACTGAACATTGGTTCTAAACGAAGATGGCGCTCCTTGAGAGGTGCCATTACTGCCCTTGAAGTGGTTTTGAATGAAGATGGCGCTCCTGAACATTGATCGGGATAAAAAGGCGTTCATCAAAGTCATCTGCAATGATTTCCGCACGGTGTGTTTTGGATGTTTCTCCGCCTTTCGTAACTCTCTTAGTCATGGTGTTGAGGAGGACTTTAACAATCGTTTCGTCCCCACAGACGATGCCAATTGTAAGTGCAAAAAATATAACTCACAAGATTAAGGGGAGCCTTACAAGACTTATCCAAATGACTGTGGAGAGCTAGCCGCTTTGGGAACTTGAAAGGGGAGAAAGAGCCATCAGAGGACCCTGGATGTGGGCAGCGTAGGGCTCTCCGATGCCTCAATTAGTGCAGGGACTGAACTAGGGTAGAAGAAGAAGAGAGTAAGAGTGCATGTGTGTCTGTGTTCCCGTACCTGGGTTGGAACATGTCCCTTCTATATAGGAGGAGAGTCTTTATATATTTGGCAGTGGGCCTGATGATTTGACTGCTAAGGTCTCATCAGCTCACAAAGTAATAAATGAGGATCTATCATAGCCCACATTGCATTGAATGATGGTCCGATCAGCCACACTGCATTTAATTTCAGTCACATTGGAACTGATCTTGTCTTAATTACTTATTCATCGGACTCTTCCTTAGGCCTCGTCCTAATATGGCTGTAGCCACTGGATGCCGTTTTGTTAGAGATTTGATAAGGATTTTGGACGGCTGGGATGATGTTTCTGTCTCATTAGAGCGCTCGCATATCCTTCCTCGTGTCTGAAGATGGGAGATGACTGTCAGTGCTTGTCTCGGTTGGCGGTTCGTCATACAACTGCAGCCGATGTGCGCGGCTGAGGCCAAGGCACAAGGCCGGGATCGTAGCGGTCTTAGGTCAGGGTTGACCGAGGTGATAATACTCGTCTCGGCTAGCACGTAGCCGAAATTACTGCTGGAGTTAGCCTAATCTTGGTGTCTTAAGGATTGCCCCACACAGTTTTCAAGGAAAACCTTTAATCCGTTCTTTTTATTTTATTTCAAATGGAGAGCCCCCAACAAACATCAAGTTCTTAAGTATTAGAGCCATTGATCTCAAATGGGACCCTGTGTGACACGACGTATCATCTCAAAAATACTTAACCGTCTGATTATGAGGTGGCCCACATGTTTATCTCATACAATTGACTATCAAATTTATAATGTGTGGCCCACCTGTTACAAAGAACCATAATTTGTGAGCCAATGGACATGAACACGTATACACTAGGGTTGGCAATTTGAACTTTCATGGACCCTTAAAAAATGTACATACATAGAAAATCTTTTAGGACCAAGGTTGTTGATGTAACTATTTTATATTGATTTATATTGATCAATGTGGCTTACTCTTGACTTGTGACGAATCCAATATATAGCCACTGTTGATTGAATCAAAGTTCATAGGCCATGCACTCATATAAAGGTTTTGTGATTAATGAGTTAAATTCTGAAACAATTGGGTGTATATATGTTCCTACATTTTATTTTTACATGAAAAAAAAAAATGAGGAAAACTTGAGACAAAATTAGAGTGGGGGAACCTAGAAATTCAGTATAAAAAAAAATTGGCAACACCAAGAGATCAAAGTTTACGGGGGACCATTTTGGAAAAAAAAAAAAACCTCAAATCCAAGAAATGGCAATCAAGCTCAAGTCCTACGTAGTGTCAAGTGGATCCTCGGTAGAGTCAAATCCTTATTCAAAGGTCACATTACATTTATACCATGAAATGATATTCTTTTTCTGTCATGTCATAGGTCATTAGAGTCCTATATACCCACCCATGATACTCTACTCTGACGCTCAGTAGACAACACTTACAGGCTACTTTATTTTTTCTTCATTTGTTGTTAGTTTAAAATTTTAATGCTCCTTCCCCCTTTTTTTTTTTTTTTTTGGTGTGAGTTAGTAGACAACACACCCAAGGATTTCCTGGGCCTACAAGTTTGAAAATGACAGGAAAAAAAAAAACTCCTAAACCACTAGCCCAATGATATAATGCAAGTTATAGGCGATTGGAATGTGTTCTTAGTTCTCGAATGAAATATCTTTTTTTTTTTTTTTCCATGATTCAATGTACTTAGATTAGGTACTCCTAGCTCTTGCTATACCCTTTTTAAATGCATGTTAGCCATCATATACTCTATAATACTCCATTATCGAGGTAGACAAAGTAGCATAGACATACTACAATTTCAAAATTGATCTCCTGCTCAAGATAAAACCAACCATTTTTCTATTCTCTTTTATGTCGATCTCCATCCAGAAATCCAATTATTTCCAACTTTGCTTTACTACAATAAGTTTACCTTTTCAGGAAAACCAAAAATCCAACCCAATTGTTAGATTCTACATGTATTCGGTTCTGCTGGTGCGGTGTCCCTTTACCGTAATATAAACGGGCCTAGTTCAAACAATCGGTTTTACAAACAACTCTACTTGGGGTTGGTGATGCATGGATTCGAAGTGAAAGCAACCAGCCAATATCAAATTTGAATTCTCTAAGCCCAATAAAACAAATCCAACCGTGGAATGTGGAGTCCACATGAAATTCAGACCACTTGAAATATCACTACCATTGCATGTATTATATATCACTGGGACAAATCTCATTCCACTCTCAATTCGCGTTACACACAAACTCGACATGTTTTTAAAATGATACTAATAATGGTGAGTGTTACATACAATCAATCTAACGGTGGATCTAATTAACATTGGATAGTGAAATTTTGCCACATGCTTTTATAATGAGAGAAAATATAATTTTAAGCTTTGGATTTCATTGACAGTCCACTGATAGGGTCCTCACGATGGGCAAAATAAGTGCGATCGGCAAGATTCTTTGTGAAATTTTAGCTTTAAAAGGAACGCCCGATGACAGGGTCCTCGCGAACTAGAAGTAGACATGATAGGGGACCTTGCCTCACAACTATCTTCATCTCTTACTCTTCCTTTTCATTTTGGTATTTTTCTCGCTCCTCTCTTTGTCTTAAAAAATTGCTTTCATGGATTGCCTTGAAATGCAGTAATCTGAAGCGTCCATTTGGTAAGCTACATGCAAAACTCTTACTGATAAGTCAATTTCAGCATCCAAAACACACCCTCCTAAATGGGAAATAAAGCTTTTAGTCATACTCTGAGAATGGCCTACTTTCCTCACCCGATGATGGCAGGGTCTCAGCCCCTATAGCTGGTACCAAGAAAAAAAACAGAGAGAAAACCTTTAGTCAGACTTTTGGATATGGGGTAATGCAATGAAGTATCATCCTTTTCAAATAAAGAATCGAGACAAAAGATAATTGAATCAATCATGGGTGCGACGTCAATGGAAAATTCCATCATTTGTAGGATCACATGTATTAGAATAAAAATATATATATATATATATATATATCCATTATTCTATCAGGAATATTGGCTATAATCAACTATATAAATCATTGGTGAGCGAAAATGGCAAACAGAAACATTTGTAGTCAAGAGCAATCTATTCACACACCTCAGATCAATTCAAGACCACTTCATTGTAACTCGAAACCAAGACGTGCAAGAAATAGTAGCATTTCATCACTACGCAATTAGTGGGACAAACTATAAGCCGAATGAGATAAAATAAATATACTCAAGTGCGATCATCTTCTTATTACTCTTGAGCTTTCACTGCATTTTTCACTCTCAACAAAAGCCTACTTTTTTAAGCATCCTAGTCACGGTTGATAACCACACGAAGCAACTTACAAACCCCTTTTTTTTTTTTTTGCGACTTTGATAAACAATCCACATGATGGTAACCAATTTCATAGATCTAAAAACATTGGATCAAACCCTCATTCAAGAACAACCAAACTGAACTCTCTTTATGGTTAGATTTGGAAATTTATAGACAGAGTGCTTTGCACAAACAGAAAGCTATCAAATGGGAGCCAGGAAATGGTTTGTTTTAATGATAGGCATTCGACAAATGATCATTTTATCACTGATTATCAGTAACCCTAAACTGATCATTCTATAAATTTTCTCCACTTTCCGAATATTCCTCTTCTCCACTCTTAATCATAGGGAGAAAGGAAGCTGAGATTTAAAAATAAAAGAAAGAAAATATAAATATATATAATACAGATAAATTATATTTAATCATGGAAGCTAACTTAGCCCCTGTTTGGCATCTCTATTTCCAGCCTCTACTTGTCTAACTGTCTAAAGCGGACAGAGGTTAGGAAAATAAGAGCGTTTCGCACATATTTCTATCGTCTGCCCACTTTAGAGAAATAGAGGCTTTACCTCTTGGCCCAATTCTGGGCATGTGAATAAAAGAGGATCTGTTTCTACAAAAAGAAGAGGCAAAGGTTACTTTTTGAAACAAAACTACCCTCAGACGGTGATCTATTGCTAACAAAAATCCTCTCTAACAAAAACCAAAAACCCTCGTTCGCTGGTAAGGGATCCCAGATCGATGTGAAGAAAGAGGAGAGGGAAGAAAACTCTGTGAAGACCCTGAAATGATGAAGGACTACTAGAGGGGACGGTGAAGAACATCTTGGACCAGGAGACCCTAAAATGGGTTTTTGTGGGAGGGAAAGGAGGTGCTGGGAAGACGACTTGCAGTTCGGTCCTTTTGATCGTCCTCTTGATCCTCCTCTCGAGGGTTCGATCCTCAATTCTCATCATCTCCACCGACCCAATTCATAACCTCAGCGATGCATTCCAGCAATGCTTCACCAAAGCTCCTACTCTTGTCAACGGTTTCACTAATCTCTACGCCATTGTACCCCCTTCTTCAAATCTGATCCCCATGCCTCATACTTGAATTTGGGTTACTTTCTTATGTTTTTTTCTTGTTTGGTTTTTTCTTTGTTTGTTGTTTTTTGTTTGATTTTGACAACTACGCTTGGAAATTAGGTCTTTTGTTTTCCCTACATTGGTCCTGGAAGCAGATTTTCTCTATTCTATGCAGGCCTTTTGTATCCCCCTTCTTTTCTTTCCTTTGGTTTTTGTACACTTTGCCTGAACCATCCATCTCAATGACATTCCCTGAATTTTGTATCCTTGTATTTGAGCCACTTCTAGATTTCATCTAATGTTCGTATTACATATCCTATCATTTCTTGTTACTCCTGTCATTCTTTGCAACAAACACATGGTTGCTTCTCTGTTCCTTAACCTTCAGCTTCATACAGTAATACACCTGTAATTAAAGTTAGGATTCTAGATTGCAATCACCTCTTCATAGATTAAAGTTAATCTAATTTAATCTAGAAGAGAATAATAAAATATAATGTGCTTAAGTTCATTTTTTACATAATGACAGAAGATACCCCTCTAAAAAGAGGCAAATAGAGGGCATACCAAATGGTCTATTTGAAGTAGACCCGTTCATTACCAAAAATGTTTTTTTTTTGTTCTAGTCTCCTTTTTTAATGGCTCTATTTTGAATGGTCCGTCATAAACAGAGTAGAGATGCCAAACAAGACCTTAATCATTTTCATAGTGGAAATCTCCATCTAATCTGAAAAAATAATATATATATATATATATATATAATTCTATAAAAAAAACCAACCATCATCAAAATTTCTCGTTTTTTGAAAAAAAATTCTGAACCCCAAACCAATGAATAAATAACTTAAATTTAAAAGAAATGCATAAGTTTTAGAGTAGTTTTTTTTTTTTTTTTTTTTTTTTTATAATGAAAGCCAAATCCAAAAGATGGACAACATTTAGGTGTTTAATTAATTTTACAATGGAACTCTCTCTCTTAATACAAAAAAATAAATAAATAAATAAACTGACATCCAATTTATATATATATATATATATATTGCCCATCATCAAAGTTTCTCTATATTTATTTTGCTTAGAAGCTCGTTAATATTTCCAATAAAGTGTCATATATCTTATCTTTAGCTGAGCTTTATCCTTATTATAAAGTTGGCTCCCTTCCCCTAGTAGAGGAAGACCATATCTCTTGAGGCCCCACTCCAGTTTTTTCATCATTTGGAGTGTTTTAACCCCGAGGGGTAGCTCAGTTGGCGTAGGACCACGGTTTGCACTTGGAAGTTGAGGGCACTACCACACTAGGGTCATAGGGCATTTACCCGGCTCCCCCTGGGCCGTAGGGATTATTCTAGCCCAAAGGGTTGGGACACCCTCCGTTATAAGAAAAAAAAAAAAAAAAAAGTGATAGTGTGATTGTTTAGACTTCATTATATGGTGGATTGTGGAGAAAGAAACTTAGGTGTTCTTTGTCATGGTCCAGACTAAGAATATGCATCAATACTACCTTTGGAAATAGGTAAAAAAAAAAAAAAACAGAGAGAAACTGACATGATGCTAAAGAACTGGTGTAAAAAACTACTAATTGGCTATGATTAGCAGCAAAAGAGCCTACAAACCGAACCATTCTCTTGGTTTTAATGGTGTAAGTGGCAAAGGAAAGCATTGACATCCTTTTGCAACAAAAATCTCCACAGTACATCATTCATTAGGCTACCGACAAATCTCCATGGTACATCATTCACCAGGCCATTATAATATATTAAGTCGGAAGGTTTTGGATCTAATTTTGAATGTCAGTTGCATTTTTTATGGGAAGTTATAACAAATTTTTTCAAATACTCCACATTCTCTCCCTACTATACCTATGTTATTCAACAACCAATTCCTCTTCACATGAAACCCCACGTACACTCCCTAATTTTGAAGGTTTCACTTCTTCTTTTCTAATAACTATCTTAATACCCCACCTCTTCTGTTATCTTTCTTTCCCAATTCTCATTCTATACCACTAAGCTCTCGTATGCAAACATTTACTTTTAACCTTTTCTTTTCTTTCTAAGATTTAGGAATAAGATTAGCACGTGGTGATTATTTGAAGGTTTTCGTTAGAAGGTAAGAATCTATGAGTTAATTTTCTTTTATTTTTATGTCCATTTTTATTTCAATTTCATTTTGTTTACAATTTTTTAGTCTTTTTTATATATGAATATTTAGTTTGCAATATTTGAACCTAATTGTGCTCAGCACAGGTTATTGTGCTAGTATATTTCCATCCCTATTACAGCTCATAAATGAAAAATAATTAACACCAGTAACTGAAGTACATCAAAGGTAGCAGTGTAAGAGACCAAAAAAGAAGGAACGTACCAGTATAGTGTCCTCTGAAGAAATTGTTAAATGAAAATATTAAAATAAGCTAAACAGATTAAAAGCATTACAAAAAACATAAAAATGCAACCAATGATAATTAGAATTTTCACCCAGACTACACAGAAAAAGAAAAAGAACACATCTATGGCCTTAGGGCTCACCTTCTCCTTCTAGCTTTTGGAGTCCAGTTTCAACTTTCAATTCATGTTGAAGTTATTCTTCGTCATTTTTTTCACTTTCTGTTTGATCTCCCCGTCTCTCAGCCGATACTGAGATTTAAGAATATTCATCAAAATCCCAAATCCAAATGCCTGCTAAGATTATTGAAAACAGATATGCCAATCAAAATAAAGTAATATCCATGATGGAATTGAAAAGCCAAAATATATTTGTCATCAGATTAAACCCCAATCGCAGAATAAATTGTCAATAGCAAAGAGATATAGATGTACATTTCAAAGACTAAGCGGCAATCACGACCACAAGAATTTAGACTAACCAACTTTCTATTACTTTCTACAAAGGTGAAGGAATCATCACCAAGAGCATCCATGGAGCTAGCATGTGTCAATTAATTGTAAATCCCCTAGAATCTCATTCTTACGCATTTTCAGCTTGCTCTTCTCTAATTCCAGCATTAGATTATAGCAAGCATGAAGTCTCATTTCCTCTGCTTAAATAGTGTAGCCATAGACCAATGATTTGGGTGCATTTGAATGCACCGATGATTAAAAATAGAAAAAGAACATGCCGTAGTCCAAGCTAGAATATTCATGTCAGGGACATCAACTTCTCCATGATAGCAGTAACAACAACACAAGAGATATGGGAGTGAGAGAGAATGGGGCATCATGGAAGAGAAAGGACAATCTCAGATGGATTAGAGAGGAAGGGCCGTTCTGCAAAGAAACGAGAAACTGATGCAATATTGAAGAAAAGTTAAAAGAGTCAAAATCAATTGAAAAAGTTTGAGTATGGAGGAATGTGAAGGGTTTTTCTTTAAGATGGGAAGGTGCAGAAGTTACAAAACGAATTAAAGAGTGGTCAAAATAAATTGGGCAAGAGTTAAAATCAATTAGAATTTCTCAATTGGATTCAGCTCGCTTCATATATTATATCATATAATAGGAATTGAATACATATGAATCAATTAACAAATCATCACTGTTTCCTTAGAATTGTTAGTGGAAGCAGGGATTTTTATGATGTTTAATGATTTATTGCCTTTCTTTCCTTTTCATGGTTCCAGTTGTTTAACAGAAGTACATTTCAGAAATATTCTATAAGTACATTTTCTTAGAAGATTATGACATAAATTCATGGATATTTAAGTCGCTGGCCCCACCGAAAGATCAGTCCAAGTCACATTATGAGTCTTGTTGTAGACTTGATCAAAGTCATCCATTTGGTGGGCAGCACTTAAAAGATCATGTAACAAAAACAATTCCTCCTATGCATGACCGTAGTTGTACAATCGATTGCCCTAGATGATAATTCTGCTGATAGTCTGCATTCAACAGGACATGATCAGGCAGTGATGATTTTTCTATTTTGAGATTTTTAGATCCCTTGAGGGAGCCTTCCAATTCTTAACAGCAGCAGACGAACCGCTGCACAGAGAGTTATGATTTTAACAGAAGAGTATATCCCCAGCGAGTGAAATGGAATCCACTTGTTGTCCTTGGGTCTTGTCCAATAACTCCTCTGTTAAATATATATATATATATATATATGGAAATATTCAAGTGCATCTACACCCTTTTTTGGAGTGTTTCAAGTATAAAAGGGGTTTTGTACTTGAAAGGGAGATCCCCTTTTGTACTTAAAACACCCCAAAAAAGGGTGTCTCTCACCACAAATGGTGAGGGATATATGCACTTGAATATTCCCCATATATATATATATATATAATCAGATTGGTTCTGAAACAAAAACTTGGGTGTGTAAGTTCCTCTTTTTTTTTTTTTTTCAAACCCCAAAAAAAGTTCCTTTTTTTTTTTTTTTTTTCATCTTAAAAGGACTGGGACTTCATTAAATCTTATTTCCATTCACCTTAAGTAGTGATGAAACTAACTTGTGACTCTGCCTTTTCTAGAAGACGAGTCATCCACTGGCTTAGCCAAGACCATTGTCACAGATATCTTCCATGGGAAAAAATTTTGTGTAAGGATTAGCTAAATTTCAAAATTGGGAATCTTTCTTAGGAAAGTGCATGTTTATGAGGTCAACTTTTCGCAGCAAAAGTGTGGATTATAGAAACGCACAAAAATGCGAAGAAAATACATGCTATAAAAGTGGGGCAAAGGAGATAGATAGAAGGAATTCAATTCAACTTCCACCTTTCACACTCCAACACCATGAAGGAAGTGCCTGAGAAATGAGATTTTATCTTGTATGTCTTTTGTTCATGGCATTTCGGGAAAAAACACACCAATAATAGGGGTGTTATGTAATTATCAGACGTAGATGTTTGAGTGTCCATCTACAATGGCCGAACCCCTACTTGTGGAGAAGATGACATATCTAGCATGTGTACCAATGAACTTATATTCAATAATAGTCACTTAGTAAATTCAATGAACTCATATTCAATAATAGTCACGTCGCATATTCAATTATTTTGGCAGAATTGAAATCCCCATTCTAGAGAAACAATGCATCAATCAAAGCTAACACACAATCCAACATTTTGACAACCAATGTCATCATAAAGGGGGTTAATCCAATAAGAAGAAACACAGAGCAGGGCATGACACATGTAATTTCATAGACCATTACTACTAATTATCCATAACATAAAGAAGTACAGCCCAAATTCAAGAACCCTGATCACTTCTTTTCTCTTTTTTTCCATTTTCTCTTAGAATTAAAATTTCAAACTTTACCTGCTAAAGAAACAAGGCCCCAAAACAGATATAACAACTCATATCCTTTGAATTTTTTCTAAACGAAAGAAAAACATTACAGTTAACAGATTCACTAGATCATGAAGAAGCAAAATCTAAATTAGACATTCACCGACATGGTTCCTCTCACCTTTTTCTGAGTATTAGGAGCTCACCCAGCCCTTACAAACCTCCTCCAATCTCTGTAGAAATACTCAAGAGTCAGAACACGAGAATTGGTCATCTTTGACTAAGCTTAACAGATGGGCCCAAATTTTCAATTTGGTGAGAGCAGAAATGACTGAATTTGTTAATTTAAACAAAAGTTTACCATTTCCTAATCTACCATAAGCACAGATGAAAAAAAAAAATCCTATTCAGGACTCCCTTTTAAACTCGGCCATGTTTCTGAGTCCAGACCGATGATATCCAATTTGGGAAGTAAAAACTACAAAACAAACAGCTCGAACACAAAATGCCTTCCCTACAAACAGACAGATGCAATCTATCATTGAACCAAGTGATCCTTTACTTAGCAGAGGTAATTAATCAATGATGGAAACAAACAAATCAATATAGGAAGACTACTATCAAGTGATGGAAAAATGAAAATAGGAAAAAAGAAACAACTTTACTATCAAGTCCATTATATTCACATGTTATTGACACTTCATAGTAACTTGCTACAATCAGTACCAATCTTATTCTTTTTACCATCTATGAGAACAGTTGTTTCCTTTTTCTTTTTTTTTTTGGAAAAGCCTGAGGCTGAGATAACCAAGTGTTAGAATATGTAACATTCCTTCTATGCCAACTCTCATTTTTTACCAAAAAAAAAAAAAAACCTCCCCTGATTTCATGTCATTTCATTTTGCTGTGAGCTACCAGTATTTAGAAGTTACAATTCAGTGAATAATTCTGATGTTGTATGGTGTGGTGAATATGCAAAGATATTTCAAGAGTAAGAGAGAAGGACAGCATGTCAGGATATGCCAGGCCCATTTTTGTGGCCATATTTTTTTTCTAGCTTTAGACATCTCTTCTCAAACAGATCCATTAGTTCATAAGGCACAATGATGCATGTCCAAATGGGTCACTGTGTGGAGTTTTTTTGCTCTCTTCCCACAGAGGTTGATAGATTCATTTCCTAAATTTAGGGACTGTAATCAATAAGCAAAACCCAAATGGAAGTATTACTAATATATTGTAGTATCTCATAAGACTAGTCACTGAATAAAAGGGAGAGCAACAAGCAAAAAAAAAGTTAAATATTTCCATTGAGCTATAAAGGAAGAATTACTAATAAGAAAAATTACACAGTATGAGATAGACTCATATCAAAAAGGGATGTTTGAAACACAAAAACAGATTTTTGCAAGCATATTATACCAGAGAAGAATAATCTTCTAAAATAAACTAAAAAACTGAGCTTTAAAATTAAATATTACTAACAAACCCAAAATGCAGTGAAAATCCACCAAGCCCTGTTTTAAGATGCAAATGCAAAAATAAGGGTGTAACTTATTATAGGATTTGGTTGTTAGACCACTTTCGGTGGGCTACCTCTTTCCTTTCCTCTATTACATAGTACAAAATGCACAATCTTGTAATCAATTAATAGTTTCCAAGAATTTCACAACATGTAGAAAGCTACTGTTTCAATGGATCAAAATTGGGTTTGGATTGTTATAAACTAAAAGGATATAAATTTGACTGAGGAGTGAACTAATAAGGTCAAATATCCCGAGTCATAATAAAAGTTGCAATGTTTATTCTACAAAAAAACCATCACTGCATCTACCTTCCTATCATCTTTAGAGCTACAAACAAAAATCACGCTTTTTTAAGCCTGCAAGTGTATAAGTGTATTAAGTTTAAGATCAACCAGCACGAGAAGTTCATGAAACTACTATACGGATTAAGTACCATGTTTGGAGCGTTTGGAGACTAAATACTTGCTTAAATTTTCTAATAGTACAAACTAAGAAACTCAAAATGAAGTGAAATACCTCTGAGCCTTGTTTTAAGAGCCAAAAATGAAGAAAATAAGGATGGGCTATCAGGCGGACTATGTATAGTGAGTCTGAAGTAGATAGGATCGAGCTGAAATGCTCATTTAATTGAATTGAAAATTAGTTACACCAGACCATTCGAAAGAAATTCAGCCAAATTCCAAGACTCCATGGGATGTTTTTATTCTGTTAGGAACTTCCTGTTTTTGGTTCATATTGAAATTGCTTTTAATGTTTTTATTCTGTCAGGAACTTATTCTGTGGGATACAACACTCATAAATCAGGACAACATAAGTGCACAGAGTCAAAACTGTATTGAATTTAGTTTGCCAAACCAAACTATGAAATGGGCCAACCAAAATTGAACTAAAACAGGCATACATAACCACCAAATTAACATATTGTAATGACTAACACATTGTAACCTACCAATTCAGATCTGAATTTCTCGAATTGAGAATAAAAAAACTATGCCATCTACTTCTAAGTCACAGTTCTATCAATGAATCTCAAAATACCAGCACAGTGATACATGAGCCAAAAACACGAATGCCCAAATTTACAATTCAGATCCTACTGATTTCCAAGAATACAATAGCCTTCACTGATCCTTACTGATCAGATCAAAGTCCTTCAAATATTCAGAAAACATGAAAGAAATGAGGGCATCAATTGGTGAAAGGCATAGATTTACTAAAAAAAATATCCAAAACATAAATCCAAAAGTTCTACCGATGATACACAGAAAAATGGAAGATATGAGCGCATCAATTGATGAAAGGCATGGATTTACTAAAACAAGATCCAAAACATATACTGAAAAATCCAAACCCCTTTCTCAGATTTCCTCCACGGATCAACTTCGAAGCTAAAACCCTAACTTCTCAACAGATTTCCTCCTCTTTCTTGCTCTCTCTCCTCAAATCGTTCAAAAACCCCTTTCTCGGCAAATTTGCTAAAGCAAATGCTGCAGACCCACAACTTCTAAGCAAATTGCTCTTTCCCTGCACCAAATCATGAGAGAGAGAAAGAGTATCAGGGCTACTTCAACACAACACCAAAATCCTTTCTTCTGCACAAGCACAGAACTGGAAATCGGAATTTACAGCCTTCCCATCTAGAATTCCTGCATGCAGCAGATTCGATCGGAAGAACATGCGCAAAGAGAAATATCTGAGATGATTCGAATCTAACCGTTTGGATCGTTGATAAGCTTCTTCTTGTGGAAAGACATGATCAAATTGGGAGCTCCTGGTGCGATTTCACAGCCTCTCAGATCAAATGGAGAGATCCAGCATTTGAGAAGCTTGGATAATTTTTGCAGTGAGAGATTAGGGTTTGGAGTGTGAAAGGTGCAGAGAGAGATCAACGGATTTTTGAAGAAGAAGAAGAAGAGAAATGCTGCAGCTTCAAATCGCAACTCCTAGTGCGATTCTTCAACGAATTTTTGAAGAAGCAGTAGATCGAAGAAGCAACGGAGCTCTTGCGTCTCAATTGAAGAAGCAGCAGATCAAAGAAGGAGCTCTTGCGTCTCAGTTGAAGAAGCAGCAGATTGAAGATATGCTTGAGAGGTTTTTAGGATGATTCAAATGCGTGGGGAGTTCAAGACATAAAAAGTGGTGACTGCCTTTCAAATAAATAGGGACATGTAGCAGTGGTAAAAATTAGAACCTTTTAACGGCAGAAAATAGCATTCGCCGCTAATACCCTAATATTTTTTGCCATTCCGCTATTTAAGTGTCACTTAAAGTGACTTTTCTTGTTGTGGATCTCATCACCCTTCGCGCGAGCCAAATGAGATATCAGTGGTTGATGGATGCTTCAATGGACTGAAAAGAAAAACGCAAAAGAGATATCAGTGGAAATTGTTTGACAGACCCGTTTTTCAAATGAGATCTTCTACATGATCTTCAAATAAAACAGAGCACCCAACTGAGATTAAATGTCTACATGAATTCAATAATAAAGACCCAATTCAGATGATAATGAGATCTTTTAAAACAAAAACCAAGATCAGAAACCCAAAATCTAATAGGCAAACTGAAACTCCTACAAAGAAAACAGCTTTTTTGAACTAAGTTTGAAAAACAACATCCCATGAACATACTGATAAAAATGTATTTATTCAAAATTGAAAAGAACCCAATTCAGATATGATGGGTTCATCTAATAAGATTGATAAATTCTAAAAGGTGAGATGCTACACTATAATTTCTAAAGGGTGGATCCGTATTATATTTCTTAACGGCAGAACCCTTATCACTTTCATAAAAGGCAGCCCATGTTGCAATACTTGTAAAAGTAAACCCCATCTTGTAATTCTTCAGGTAGGTCTCATATTGTAATTCTTAAAAGGTGCATCCTATAATATGCTTTCCAAACATGGGCCTCATAAAGGACATAATCTCTAAAAGTGGGCCACATGTTCGAATCCTAAAGATGGGTCTAAGAGTAACAACAGGCCCACATCTTAAGATCTAAACCACTTAAAATCATCAGTCCATTATAAATCATAGGGGATTTTATCCGAAAAATCCCTTTAAACCCAGTGGAGACCAAAAAGGTCCTCAAAGATTTGTATGCAACGGACTGCTCCCAAAGGCCCTTTTATTGTTTTTTTTTTTTTTTTTTTTTTTTTTTTTTTGTACCTGCTCACTGCATCACCTTCTTCTCCCTCTTCACCCATTCGACTGAGGAAGGACGCACATTGTTTTCTCGAATCATATCCAAACCTACAAAATCAAGCAACCAAATAAAGTGTTTGTTAAAATTCTAAAGTGATTCACATAGAGGGGAAGAGCTCCGCAAGCTCCCCCAACACTTGCAACCTAGTCACCACTTCCAAATGCCCACATAAGACACCAACCGACATTCATCATTTTCCAACCCCCTCTGGTTTCTACAAATCTAAACCAATTGTGCTCCAGCTTCGACTTTTAAAGATGTGAAAGACTTTGAAAGCCTTAACTCTTTTCAAGACTTTAAAACACTTGTGAAGAACTTGATTCAATCCGGTCAGATTTTCTCAAATTACTTATGAATTAAATGAGAAGCTAGTAAAATTTGTAAAAATTTTACACCTTTTCTTTTCAGTTCCTATCAAATTTGATGAGGGCTTTGTTTCAAGAAATTCATCTTTGGGAAAGAGTCTGACCAATTGGATGCCTTGGGAGCAAATCAACCTCGTGAAAGCCTGCCAACGGCCTCGAACGCGGGTGAAGAAGAAGATGGCATCAGCAACGATATCACTACTCAGCAAAACAACAAAAAAATAAAAAAGTAGTGGGAGGGCCTTTATGGTTTATATTGAAGTTTAATGGCCCTTTTGCTTTTCAACGTAAGGGGATTTTTTTTTTTTTTGTAAAACCTTCTAAATTTGTAAAATACTTAAGCTATTTAAATAACAAAAAATATGGTACACATTTTAAGCAAATAATTAAGTGATTAAATAACAAAGAATATGTTACACATTTTCAATGAGTTTTAAGCGATTAAATGATAAAAAAAGTTGCACATGTGCCTTTTAAGATATGTAGGGCCATGTTGAACCGAATCTAGACCGGATCAAACTAACTTATGTGAATGAAAACCCAAGTTGGTGTATCTTTAACCATGAGATTCAACATGGCATTTGAGATTGTTCATTGTACAAAGAGCAATTTCTTTCCATTGTCCAGAACTAAATGTTTGTAGCCTTTTTCCTTTTTTTTTGCGTAGTTCATTACCAAAAGAAATACGAAGGCCATAAACAATGTGATCTTTTAGGTTATTATTTTACTAGAAAACCATGCCCGTGCTATATAATCATAATATTAAAACTTCTAAAAAAATTTGGGATTTTTACCAAAAAATTGTTGCTAGTTTACTAATACATTAAAACCTCTATATTGTGGTCCGTACAAGTTTTTTGGACAAGTATGCCCCCCTTTTTGGACAACTCTCTCTCCCCCCCCCCCCCCCCCCCCCCCCGACATAATGCGGACGATATCATTTTTTATACCTGATATTCACATTACGTTTTGTATCACAATCTCATTCTCCTTTGCCTCTCTTACATCCGGACGATTTCGTCGCCCTTGTCCTTTGATTCTCTCTTCTTCCCCACTCTCTGCCAATGCTTCTCTTCTTCCTTCTTCCCTTGCTTCACTTCTTCCCTGCTCTCTGCCATTGCACCATTTTTTTCCTTCCTGTGACTTTTACGAAATCTAGCTTTCAACCACTCCATCCGACCACCAAAGAGTCAAAGCTACGAAACGGTGGAGAAAGCGGCCAAGGGATGGAATGAAGAAGTTATTGCCAGAGAATACACCATCAATCTCCACTAATACTTCCATGGATGGTAATCACACCTTTCACCTCTCTCTGAGGTGTCTCTTTTTGTCTCTTTTTAGTAAAAAAAAATTATATTTTATGCATAGTAGAGAATATTTGCAGCATGTTTTTTTTATTTAACCTTTGATGGTACTGTGCAGGGACCTTGAAAATTCTAACATGTGAGTCAGATTATAGATTCTTGTGCTTACAATTTGCATATTTTGTAGAAGTACATTTGAGCACATTAAATGTTTTTTCCTAATACCAAAATTCATAGTTTCCAATTAGTATAGCAACATGTTTGCAATTTGCATTTTGCTGACCCTGGATTGAATAGGTAAGAAAAAGATGATGATGATCATGGTGAATTAAATCCACTGTTTCAGAAGTTTGGTGACTTGGTCTCACCCCAAAATGGTTCGCTCTGCCATATGATCACATATACCAAATGAGAGTTCTAATGAGTTTTTTTTTTTTTTTTAATGGGCGTTTGCTTTGATGGTAGTTTTGCCACAACTACCACTACTAGAAAAAGGACTTTTAGCGACCTCCAAAAGTCGTCGCTAGAAGTGTCAAGGCGGTAACTAATACCCTTTAGCGACCGCCAATACAGCGACGCAATAAGTTTGTCACAAAAAGTTGGCGGTCGCTAATACTTTTTCCGACCTCTACTCGACGGTCGCTAATAGTTTTTAAAAAAAAAATTATATTGATTTTATATTTTTTTTGAAAGTTGGCGGTCGCTAATCCTGCTAGAGAGACCGAGTACATATGTAATTGAGCATAGGCGAAAGAAGCTCTTCACCCTTTTCAAATGTCAAGCCAACATCATCCATGTTGACACCTTCAAGAAAGTCATCATTATCACAAATTTGCAAATCATCGTATGAAGCACAACCAGCGTGCACATCACTATGCATGAAATCTTCAATTGTTCTTTCAAAAAAATTAGACAATAGAAGGTCATATACAACAACTATTATGGGATATAAATTCCACTATTTCAGTTCAAACACAATCTTAAAGCAGGAGTGAAGAAAAAGCCCATTGAAGTAGCCAATAAGATATTCAAAAAAAATGGTTGATCGATGTTGGAGATTATGATGTGATTTGGAACTACGTCGTCCATTTATTGGGATAACACATGGCATGATTTGACTTGTCTTGGCCTTTTCTGGTTGATAAGGATCATATTTATGATATAGTTTAGCATAAAGGCTCCTATTTCGATTGGGTTGAGTCCGGACACTGGTGAAGTAAAAATTCAGAACATACATATTCATAATATTCCAGAGAGACACTTGTAACCCCTGAGATAGTGTTTTTTTTTTTTTTTCCTCTCTCTTTTCAACTCTAATTTCCACTGTAGGCAATTGAAAAGGGAAGGGAGTCCATTGATGATGATCATGATCATGATATTTGTTGATGGTCATGAGGACAGGGGGAGTAGAATGATTTTATTTTCTTTTATATATAGTTTCTGTCTTGAAAGAACTAACCAACCAACCCAAAGACACTTCTACAAAAAGGCCTTCCATTCCAGCTTGAGCAGACCGGCATAATTGAGGTCATTGAGTAAGCAGACATCGTTATAATATTTGTGTGGGGATCTTCCTAATAACTAGATTATCTTAATTTTGGTAAAAATACCAGCTAAGTGTGTCCTGACTACAGACATCTCGGCAATAGTGCCAGCATACTTCCACAATAAGTATTAGCTCGATGGCAATATCAGTTTGGTATTATACCAACTCGGTAAGAGTACCAACTCGGTTCGGTCGATCGAGATAAGTACTGACAGATTGGACAGTCCATAAATATAGATAAGGAGTCACCCTTATCCCACGCATACGATCCCTATAGGAGCAGGATCCGCACCAAGGTATGTTTAGATGGGACAACACCTAGCTACCCCCACTAAGCTATCTGGGAAAAGCCGCCCGATGGGATCTCTGCCCCAAATCTGCACCAGGATAAGGACATCCATTGGAACTTCCACCCCCAGCTACCAAGGTAGGGTAGGACCCTACCTCTAAAAAGCCAATTCTTGGCCTATATATAAATATATATATATATATATATATATATATATATATATATATATATACATACATACAAGGAGCAAGTCCAGAGAAGGTAAGCTGATTCTCCTACACATAATCACGTACACTCATACATAAAACTCTTTTCCTCTCTATCCTTTGTCTAGTGCCTGCACTAACTAAGGCATCGGAGAGCCTTCGGCTAACAATAGCTAGGGTCTCTGACCTCTGTTTTCTTTTCCCTTTAAGGTTCTCAGGCATCCGATCTTCCCATACAAACTTCATAGTGATTCCATAATCCATCATCTTAAGTCCGTATTATTTTAGGCACTTACAATATTTAATAGTAGGACTTAGAATTCCTGAACCAACTAGCTAAAGAGAACCGGAAGAAAACGCCTTCCATCTCAACTTAAGCATACAGGCATCATGGTGATCATGGAGCAGACAAGCAACATTTTAAAATTTACTAGCAAGACTTTAAAGAACTACTGCTCAGAGAATTTAAGATTCTTGTGAAAAATCCAATCATTATAATCTAGGCCAAAAATAAAGAAAACTACAAAAATCTCCAAATGTCAATTTTAAGGACCACTTTGTCCATTTACTAAAATAGAGGAACATATTCTTTCTGAGCTTTGCGGCATATGAAACAGAGCAACCTCAAATAAATGGAAATTATTGGAATCTCAGTAACATGGAGCTTTACTTTTCCATGAGTGGAATCCTCATTTTGAGCCATACAATGGGAAAAAAGATTCTACCATTTTAAATCAAAATCCAATGCAAAGACAAAAGGTGGAAATGCTGGGCACAGCTCCAATTCACAAATGATTTGATTGAAAAAAGAAAAAAAAAAAAAAAGAGGCTCCAGAAAGTTCAGATTTCCAGCGTCTTTCTTTTTTCTGTTTTCCATACAAAGTTTTGTTTTTCTTCTTCAAAATAAAAAACCATTAAAACTAAAATTTCATGAGGTATAGCTCCTAAAGGAAGGCTAATAGGAAAGTGAAAAGACTTTTCTCCTTATAACAAATGTTACAAAGACAATCATTCATGAGCAAGCCTAATGACTTGAATCCACAAACATATGGTAGGGAAAATGAACAGCTTCCAACCGTGCTGTTGGCTCTTGCCAGCAATATGGATGAAGACTAATGTGAAATAATTACATGATTGTTATGACATGCTTCATATCAGATAATATATCAATGACAGGAGCAATTTTTCAGATAAAAGACGAGGAAATATTTAATAATTGCTCCAGGTTTTCCTCAGTAAACTCAAACCTTAAGTTTCCAGATAAAAGACCATTTGTTTAATGCACTAGATCAGCGATCTATGAGATGGAAATTCCGTACTTCAAAATTCTTACTGATAATAATAAAATCATCAATAAGAACATTGATCTCAAAGATAATTCCATGTTTCATCCAGCATGTTCTAGCCAAAAATGTGGATTAGAAAACTGATAGCAGCAGCAGTTGAGTTTGAGGTCCAATGGTAGAAGAGAACGTACTAGATGGTAATCATAAACCATATTTTGAAGAAATACTCAAGATCTCAAAGGTTTGTAAGGACTGCAGCAAGAAACTAGTTTTGTTGCAAACAGGGATTTCGACCATAGTTGGGAGGTCGGCTTCACTGTGACCAAATCTCACCACAAAACAGAACCAAGCATTCCCAGCATAGAACAGTACCAAACCCAAGCCAAAACAATCAGCACTCTCAGGTTTCAACAATGTCAGCCATCGTTTTCACAAATTCAGCAAAGCCGACCGTCTGCAACAAAATTAAAACCCAAAGGTTTCTTGCTGCAGTCCTTACAGACCTTGGAGATCTTGAGTATTTCTTCAAAATATGGTTCATGATAACCACCTAGTATGTTCTCTTCTACCATTGGGATCTCAAACTCAGCTGCCGCTGCTATCAATTTTCTAGTCCACATTCTGTGCCTCGTTGTACTTTCGGTCTTCAGATCTCTTCGCTGCAATCAAACCCTGGTATGCGAATGCAAACACCGAACTTATGTTTCTTGAATATCTGAATTATTCCGTGCATATTTTTATATCCTGCTATCATTTCGCACCAATCCCTTGTTGGAAACTTAAAATGAAAAACCGATAATCTCACTGGCAATTTGAAGCTGGCAATCTGAAGGAGCTTGTCTCCATGTGATATGAGTATATCAAAATATAATTCAGTGGCTAGAAATCCATCCAATGCAAACGCGCTATCGAACTCTAGAACATACTTCAACATATGCTATAAGATAAAATGAAAAAAGTCAAGTCACTGGAGGAAAGATTGCTGGGATGAAGTTGAGTTTCAAAGGTAGTTTTTTTTTTTTTTTTTTTTAATCTTATCTTATCGTGAATAAAAAGATCTCAACCCCACCACTCCCATGGACAATGCCATCTTTTCCATCTTTCTTCCCACTTATAGGGTACCGCAACTCACCATCGGGCCTCATAGAAATCTCAATGTCCTCTGAAATCATAGATTAATTAGCCCATATTGCAAAAGAAAGTTGGATATGAAAACATATTATAAACTGAATCACATTTTACCGATATGGTGGTTTCAAGCAACTCTACAAAATTCTCCCTGAAGCTGCTCATTAAGTCTTGGTACACCTGCATGGGACTTCTTTGGCAGCGAATGCGAAAGAAACGTATTCTCTGTTTTTTGTCCCAAATATATTTTCAAAATTCATTTCATTGATTTCCATGGCCTTTAAAGCCCAACGAGGCAATGGGATCCTTAGCAAAAGAAAAGAAAAATAAATAAATAAATATTTTTCTATCTTTCCCTGAATAGTGGTACACTATTTTGAACATCAAATTGCAGAATAACATTACAAATGCTGAACTATTTTGAACATTGAATTGCAGAATAACACTACAAATGCTGCACTATTTTGAACATCGAATTGCAGAATAACACTACAAATGCTGCACTATTTTGAACATCGAACTATTTTGAACATCGAATTGCAGAATAACACTACAAAAGCTGCACTATTTTGAACATCCAATTGCAGAATAACACTACAAAAGCTGCACTATTTTGAACATCGAATTGCAGAATAACACTACCAATTCCTATAGATAATATGATCTAAAACAAAAAACAACCAGTTAATTCCATTCAAAACATCTTCCCCCACTCATGCAACAATTTCCTGTCTGTACATCACCTTCAAATACAGCCCAAACCAACCATTCTCTTGCACCCAAACACCATCCAACCTTCGGGTCGACCCAAACACCATCCAACCTGAAGGTTGACGCAAAAACCATCCAACTTGCGGATTGACCCAAACACCATCCAACTTGAAGGTCGACCCAAACACCATCCAACCTTCGGGTCGACGCAAACACCATCCAACCTACAGGTCAACCCATTCCATCTAGCCAATGCCTAAACCCATTGAACCCAACCACTTGCACAAGAATTAGAAACCAATTTCGGCGCAGAAAATGTTAGAGAGCACAAAATTAATCTCCTCCAACCTCACTCAAGCCACCACCAAATTGAGAAAAAGTCCTCATTTAGACATCTCACCAAACAGCTTGTACTCCAAACTCGAACTCTCAAAACTCATGCAAAATAGGGCAACAAATGCATAGAAAATAAGCATGGGACTCGTACAATTAAGGAAGATCGTCGAGTCCACTTAAGAAAAATCATTGGGATGCAAAATGCAATGATTTTCATAACCTTTCCATCACTAGGTAGACAAAAAAATAGAGCAAAATATCATTTTCTTGCAATGAAAGTTGACTATATCGTCAACTGAGTTGATGATATTGTCAAGATTTCGTCCCAAAAAAAAAATGTACGAACAATTAGCTTGTCATTTTATGATTTTTCTTCATAAAATCTTTTAATTAATATTTACGCTTGATTTTTTTCATAAAAACCCCATTCTAAGATCGTTGGAAAAAAAAAAGTTGAGGGCCACAAATCATGGAGTCTCCCATCAGGTTCTACTTTTTCTTCAAAAAAATAGTTCACTATAATACATTTGGAAAATAGTTCTTTTATTATTTTAAAAATTTATTAACATCAACCATTTTTATGTAAAAATAGTAGAACCTCGTCAATTTCTCCCAACTGTAATCGAATCATTATTTTACCACAAGGTTGAATGAGAAAAGCTTCTTAATCTAATGCAGGCCAGATCTATGGTCTCCCAACTAATTGGGCCCACTCCACAAGCCCAATGGGTCATTTATTTAGTTAGAGTTTTAATTATTTAAGAGTTTTATTTAGAGAGTTGTTATTTATTTAGAAGTAATTAAAATTAGGAGTTTTATTATATTTGGATTGTAACCAAGTTTAGTTTCCTTTATTGTTTTGATATATTGTTATTACTAATGGGAAAATAATATTATTTTCTAGCATTTTATAATATGCTAGATCTTTTGGACATTTTTGCAAAAAAAAAAATTGGTAAAAAAATATTCATGCCGCAATGGCTACGACGGACCGATAATAGCGACCGATACCAATATTATATCGGTTTTTTTGGTCGGCCGATACCAAGACCAATACTGCGATTTTAAACCATGATTGACGACTTCTAGACCATTGGTAGAGGGAGGAAGTGTTTTGTCCACATCTCGAGGGCCGAAAAAAATATGTTGTATTGAATGCTCTAAATGAATAACCAATTTATGACTGTCCTATGTTTTGTATCATTTTACGCCGTTGGTCAATCACACACGGTTATAATGACATACTAGCATGAAGCCCCTATGGTTAAGTCTTGAATAATCTATTAAAACTAATAACTCATTCATATAAATTTATTTGTAACAAACTAATTAAAAAATGTAACATACCAAACTTTTCATCGCTTAATCCACATTAGTATACACAAAATAAATGATTCATATGCATTTATGCTCATTTTGAATACTATATAAAAACTTTAAAAATAACCTTAATTTATAAAGTTGGAAGGCATCCCTTTGAATTGAGTTACATCCACACAAATGGGCCCAAGAGACATTTTATTAAAAAGGCACACATCTAGCCCAAGAGACATCTTTTATTGAAAAGACACACTACAATTACCGATGGTCACGATGGCCGCCGCTTGGCGACGGTATACATCGGGTGGGTAAAAGTTGCAACGACGCTCGTTGACTAACGCTAAAAACTGCTTTTAGTTGGCTGCCGATAAAAGATAAAAAGAATATTAGCGGGGGCCACTGGCCGCCGGTAATAATAAAAAGGCCGCCGCAAAAAACTTTTTTTTTTTCAGCCGCTAAAAGGAGTATTAAAAAAATAAAATAAAAACACTGCTTTTAGCATTGATCATATGGCCGCCGCTAAAAGCAGTATTTTTTTTTATACAAATAGTAGGCCAAATGAAGCACATAAATATCTACCAAATACACAAATACACCTAACCAATCAAAAACAAAAGACCAAATCCAACCTCCCAAAGAAACGTAAGAATGTGACCTCTTTGAACACCTCATGTACCATAACTTTCCATAGGTAGAGTAAATTAGGTGACACTGAAATTTTACTTCATGAGCACAGAAAACTCAACTCCATTCAAATAACTTATGAGAATTGGCATAAACAAAAACCAAAGTCAAATTTCATACACATAATATGTTAGCTATAATGATATAATCCTAACCTTATGATAAGGAGGTGGGCCCAGCATGAATTGGGAACAGTTTTGAAAAGCATCCTGTCTCATGTTTGTCATACCTTCAACTCCAATTCAAGGCTCTAAAGCATAAAAACCACTTGGAAATGACATTCAAACTCACATGCCAGGTGTTGGGAGTTCGAATCGAAATTCTGTATTGGATCTTTTTTTTCTTCTTTGAAGCATGATATGCCTTCTTTTTAGTGATAGGAGCATCTCTTTCTTTATTTTCCTTGCTGTTGATTCTGTTTATCCTCCATCTAGTTTTTGGGATGATTTACATTATTATAAGAGATAATGAAGATTGGAGACCGGTCTCACGTGTTTTTTAGAACATGCATACAATGGAATGGTCAATATTCAGACAAAGCAAGTGCTGGTGGTATACTTAAAACACTCATCAGCATAACAGTCTACAGTGAAATGGAATCACAGCAGACTCATATAGAGTGCATTCAAGTACAGCCCTTCTAAAAAAAAAAAAAAAGAGTACAGCCCAAATCATGAACAATTCTAATATTAGGCAGAACAAATGGGCAATTACGCCATCTTATGTGTAGTGCTGAAGTTGTCCAGAATACATAATTCCATTTCCTTTTGTCCGGTATTGTTGAAATTTCTTGATCAGGTCATTCGACAGGAAACGAAATGAGGATAAAAATTTAGGTTTGAATTTCGGTCCATTCCTTCCTGTCCATTTTGATTTGTAACACAAGTTTTACTATTTTTTAATATCTTTTTCAATATCCATATCAAGAAATATGACATAATTTATATTTATCTATTTATATATATATTTTAATTCTTATTATTCCAAAAAGTTACTTCAAAAAATTTTGTCGAAAAACTGAAACACCAAAATATTCAATCATGGAGGCTAGAATGAAACGACGATCGAAACGGAATTGACTATTAAAGAAGTTACTTTTAGTTTAAAAAAAAAATTTATTTCTCAGAAAGTAAGGAAATGTAAAAATTCCTTTGGACTTTCGTGACTCACGAGTCACGACACGAGTGCTACTCGCTGGTTAAATAATGAAAAAGATTAAGGGTGAAAGTGTCCTTTTATAACTACCACCAACAATAATGTACGCACCCAACAGTCAAAAAAACAGCCGTCTTTTGCTTGGACATCGAAGAAAAGGGGAAGAAGAAGATATCTACAGCTCCCGCGAAATCCCTAAAAGAAGGGTATGCTTTTTTCATCCAAATTCGATTCATTTGAATTTATGCAATTCCTTTTTCATCTTTGGATCCTTCGATTCTGTCATATTTCATGCATGTTCGTCAGTTTAATTCGTCGATTCCAACCTGGATTTTTCTGTTCTTGGTACGCAAAATAACTTCTTTTAAGTTCCAGGGATTCTTGGGTTAGGTTCTGTCTTATATTTTTAGGTTGTTGATTAGATTTGATGCTTTTGTTTCATGTTTGGATTTTTCCTACAAATAAAACTCTTGCAACTTTTTGTTTGCTGATGTGCTCAAATCTGTAAACTATTCACGATTTGAGTACCAAAAAGCACCTTCTTGCGTGCTAAATGTTTTTTTTTTTTTTTTTCTCTCCTCCTTCCTCTTCCAAACACGATTTGAGCAGAATGGCACCTGTAGACTAGACCACTTTTACACTCTTATGAATTTCGAGTTGGATTTAACTACATCTTGATGGTAGAGGATTTGAAGTTTGAAGATGAGTAGCTATTGGTGAACTTTAGTGGGATTTTGCTTAAATCAACATTTGAATTGAAACATGTTAATTTAAGGCTGTTTCAGGCGTTTGACGCTGAATTAGGTAGGGCTTATTGCTCAACCATTTCGCAATATTTTTATATGAAGATATTGTTTATATATTCATATTGGTTGTTATCCAAACTCTGAATGGGAAGGCTCTTCACTGCAATATTACTATGTATATAGCTTGGGTTTGCATAACTTAACATTCTAACTTTTAGCAGAAGGAAGAATCCTTCGAATGCTTATTATCCTTCTACCCCAAACATATTATAAGAATGAATGCATCTGCAGTATACTGTTCAATGTTAGTTTTCTAATGTTAAAAATATGTTGGCACTTTTTTCTTCTGTGTTATTAAGGGGCAGTGCAAGTTCATCAAGTGTGACTAATGGAAACAGAATCATTGTAGAAAAGATTCTATAACATTTGATCTTTGCTTCCAAACATTACATTATACCCACGCTGGCCGAAATTCAAAATGATAAACTTTATCATTAATCCTGCCATTGTACTTTGGGACACATATTTAGGTCCCGATTGACAGAGACCTGCATAATTAGCAGATGTGAAAAATGCCTCCAGAAGTTGCTTTATTGAAATTCTTTGGGCCCGTTTGGCACTTTACTAGTTTAGTAAAAGTCAAGTAAAGCCTCCATTTTTTAGACAAGGGGTCACATCAAAAGTACATTTTTTCAAAACTCCCCCCTCCTTTTTCAAAAAAAAAAAAAGAAGTCAAAAAACAACCTCCTTTCTCCATTAAAATACAAAAAATTTTGACTTTTTTATAAAAAAAAGTCATAAAGATTCCATACTATATAACTAAAAGCAAAATACCATCATAACCCACTTATATTTTATTCTCTTTTGATTTGATGCTTTACTTCATCTTTATTTTACGGTAAAATTACCGAAAGGGTAGGGAATCTTTATGTATGCTGAGAGTCCTTGTTGCATTTTTCTACAGTTTAGTGTGGCGTTTTTTGCATGGAAAAGAAAATATCCAAACTAAATTTCCTGGAGTCTCTGGAGAACCATTTCCTATGGGTGATGGTGGTTTGGGTGTGTCAAAACCGCTTTTTGGTGACACTGCAAAAACAGAAACCTATGAAATAAAAAATTCCAATGCTACACGAAATGCCCTTAAGAATTCACTAAAATTCTCTACTTTCCTTGTAATCTCTCATCAGGATGTGGTGGTCTCACTATCTCATAGTCCTTGGATCCATTTATTTGTTCAACCTTGTTGGTTTCATCCAGGGGCTTGGCACGCGGGTGCGACCGCACCCGTGAGATTCGAGAAAGGCCTTCTATAAGATCTTAACAAATGCAATTTATTATTTAACTTCTTCACTTAATCATTTTGCGCACCACCCAAACAAAAATCCTGGGTCCGCCATTGGTTGTAACAGTGGTCTTGGCTACATAGGAGTAGATAACTCTCTCTTGGGAAACATTGAAACCTTAGTAACACCCATTGAGTAGAAAAGAGAAGTAGATATAATGTGGTAGAGATTATAGTTGGGAAATTCCTCTAATTTCCTTTAGGGCCTGTTTGGTAATTTACTTTTAAAATAAAGTGGAGTGAAGTGAAATAAAAAGAATGAATAAAATATAAGTGAGTTATGATGATATTTTGTTTTTAGTTGTTTGAGATGGAATATTTTTGACTTTTTGTATGGGGAAATGGAGTTTTTTTGTCTTTTAGTGAGTAAATGTAGTTGCTTTTTGACTTTTTTTAAAAAAGATGGAGGGAATTTTGTGGAAAAGTGCTTTTGATGGAATGTTTAACTTGACTTCACTTCACTTGACTATATTAGTAAAATTACCAAACGGGCCCTTAGAAGACAAGAAACAACCAATTTTCTCTAATCTTGCCAACTTATAGTGAAACCAAATGATTGTAAGATCCATGGTTCCAAACTTTCCCTAGAAATGGTGACTGTTCAATAATCACCCATTAACAAAAATGGAGCGTGATATGATGTCCAAGGGGCTCAACTCTGTTGGGAAAGTCTCACATCCTACATCACCCAAGTAATGGGTTTGATAGGGCTTTATATACCTGTTTGGGTCTTTCACCTATCAGGTTAAGCTTTTGTGTTGGTACATGGTACCAGAGCTGGTTCCTGTCGTTTTTGTATAGCTCATGTGGCAAGCCCATCTATGAAATCTATTGGGCATGCACGTGAGGGGGACTGTGAAGAAAGTCCCACATCCCACATTGCCCAAGTAATCGGTTTGACAGGGCTTCATATACTTGTTTGGGCCTTCCACCTATCAGCTTAAGCCTTTTGGTTTGTAAATGGTATCTTACAAGCTCAACTCTCAAGATCTACTAGATTCACATGTATAAATACTCAATAATGCAATTTAATCAAAATCAAGCACATTTTCTCTTCTCTTAAAGACATTTGAGCGCCCATTACTCCCATCACCATCCAAGCATAGAAGAATACAAGAGAAGGGTGAGAAACTAGGCTGAAATGACCAAATAGGCCAAAAAGGTCTGAATCTCGGATTGAAGTTTTTCAGAAGGCTGTTTGGTTTATCACCTGACTGGACCCAATAATTTCTCCTGTTCGGACAAGAACAACTGAATTAGATGCTTATGGATTTAACATATCGTAATAACGAGGGTGATGATGATGATGATATTTTTATTATCAGTATTATTCAATATGCATTTAGTTAAAATCATTATTTGTTAACAGTGTGGACCTTGTAGATCCCATATACTTTCATGGTACAGGTCTTGAGTTGGTATGCGGAGGGCTGTAAGGAGATTAATGAGTGCTACAACTATGTTGAATTTGTTTAATCTACCTGGGCTTTCGTGGGTGTCTAGTGGTAATGGTGGTGAAAAGGTATGGCTGAAGAGTTAACTTTTTCTGTCACAGTTGATGTCAACAACATTATCTTTTGTCATTATTCTAAACGTGGCACTGTCTTGCAGGTTGGACTCACTTTCTCATTTTTCTAAACATGTCACTGTCTTGCAGGTTGAACTAACCTCTGCAGAAGTAGAATCTCTTCGTTCAGAAATTGCTGATGCAGAAGAGAGAGAATCTCATCTGAAAGCGCAGTATGATCTTCCAGACTGCCTTTTCCATTGTTCCATCATTTAGTATTGGCTTCATGCATTTTATGGTCTTTTGTGTGTGTGTGTGTGTGTGTATTAAACATTTTTTAAGTTCTTGGGGTATCTTCTTACACGCTTGAAATTGTCCAGTTCTTATAGGGTTCATGTGGTGATTGGTTGCAAATGAGATTGGCCAATGTGCTGTGCAATCAGTTGGAACTCATTTTTTAGTTAGTTGCATTTACATGTGCGCCAAACTAAAGATGCTTTGATGACATCTATTCCACTATAAACATGGGGCATTATAAAGGTTGGAAACTATGTTGAAAAATGTTCTACATTTCCACATCTTCTGCCCCAGGCCTTATCAACACCAACCTCTGATATTGATTTGGAGTGTGTCAACAATGGAGGAAGTCTCCATCAACTGTGATTTCCAACGTTTGTGCCCCAAATGAATAGTGAAATGGATAGCCATTCAATATCCATAATATTCAAATGAAATTGCAAATTGGAGTTAATTTAAAGAAACCCTTAATTCCAGATAATTTTCACTTATATAGCCTTACTAGATAATTTAGAATATGATTTCATGTTAATTCATCTACCTTATTCATCTTAGGCATGCGAATCTGTGATAACCTACAGCAGCAAGCTTAGCTAACTGTGATGGATTCCAATCATCTTTAATAGTATAGTCAGAGAGTAACATATGGTTTGTTCTTGAATGATGATCTAGAGGCAAGAGCCTGTAGCACCAGTGGAAGTTGCTCGCTGTTCCAACCACGAGGCTGCAAGTTCAAGTCATATTATCATTCACTAAAAAAAAGTGATGTTATTGTTGTAGGACTTTTTACTAGAAAATGTCTCTTCTGCAATTTTGAACTACGATGTTTTTTAGACCCCGTGTCTTGATTTTTCACCAACACAAAACTCATAGTAAATACACAAAGTCCACAATAAGTGATGATCTCCTGGCTGATATGGTAATGAAACCAGAAGGTAAGATTTAGTTTGCAGCTCAGCTGGTTGGATTTTTTGTTTCACTTGTTTTCCTAAGTCGGACTCTTATGTAATGCTTGGGCTTTGCCAATTCTCCGCCGTGTCCTAAATTCTACATTTGCATCCATGTTAACACAAGTGCTTGTATAGTCTATTTAGACCAGTTCTCAAGAAATCCGTCACCTCAATCGTTAGTGGTAGCCTAATAGAGGTGGGTTCTGGAAGCATGCATGTATTACTTTTGTTTTTCTTTGAATGGTGGTGTGTAACTGTGTATTACTTATTCATTTAATACATTTGATACTGTGGCTAATGCAGTTTATTCTTCAATAAACTATGGCATCTTTTGATCAATTCTTTATCATGGCATTCTTTGATGATTTTTCATCTACCACCCAGTCATTTAATCACTGCCTCCCAACATTCTGTCATCTGTCATCACATATCTGTAATTGGAATTAAATATAATAGAAAAAAGTGAGGTTTTGTACCTTTAGCTTATTCCGAGATGAGCAATATTAATAAATGAATGCTTGAATATTTTTTCTTTCCATCAGGCTGGAACATCTCGATGAACTTCTGAGGTCTGCTCGTCTTTCTGGTTATCTGTATATTCGAAATGTAATGACCTTTGTCCTTATCTTGATTTCCTCTCTTTAGTTGAAGACTTCTGCAATATTCTGATGCCTGCTGCATTGTGATTCTTTTCTAACATATTTTCATTCCATAGAGATGGATGGCACTGCCTGGAGAGCCACCTATAGATGACAGTGATGTAGATGATTGGCTTCCACGCTTTGTTGTTCTTCATGGATCATGTATCTTTTTCTACCTACAGTCTACGGGTAATGATTCCTGATATAATCTCCACTGAGGATTGGTAGTTTATCAGATGTTTATTATTTCGTATCCTTGAACTTTGAATTTTTTTAATTTTTATGTTCATCTTCTTGCATAATTCAAAAAATTTTGAATTTCTAGACATAATATTTATTTGGGATAATCTTTATATTACAAATGACATACAATGTAATGCTCGACCCTGCCTATCGATTATTCAATTTTCAAACCCTTCATTTAGTTTGCTCCATTATGGATAAGTCATCTTGTAACATTTAGTCATCTAACAGACCGTTTTCACCGTCTGCATACTGGTCTAAAGCTCAACAGTTTTGTTAACAGCTAACATCTAATAGGTAAATACAAATCATCATATCAACAAGATTTTTGATAGGGCAGGGTTTTTGGCCTTGATGTACTAATGATGGGCCTACCAGAAGACCAAAAGGTTGAGTCACATTGCCTGTCAAGAAACAGAATCTTTATTATGCATTTATTATTGAAACGTTACAGAGGCATTGACCGCGAGTACCTATTCCCTTTTGAGTGTGCATATTTTAGGCCAATTTTGATGAATTTGTTATCATATTCCTGCCTTTCCTTTTTCCTTTTCTTTTGTGACTTCTTTCTTATGATCCTATTGATGGAACATCTTGGTGGCTAGATTTGGTATGCAGATCTAGGTTTTGATCCTAGGATTGCATCAAGAAGCACCATTTTTCTGGTGAACATTTTTCCAAAGCAATATGCTTTTGTGTGGCTTTTTTTTTTTTTTTTTTTTGGTGTGTGTTTATTTATTTATTTAAAAATTTTGCCATCCTATTGAACGCCTGGGTGGCTAGTGCAATTCTAGGATTTGATTCTAGGGTTTCATCAAGAAGCCCCATTTTCCATGGATGATTTTTTTTATTGCAGAAGTAGGAGCGAACCTCTTGAATTGTACACCAAGATAACCCCAAAATTTTTAATCATAATGATTGAACCCACTGGAAATAGTTTCACAAACATGAAAGAAGAAAGCACGAGAAATAGCCATAAAGCTCTGCCAAAACTGGCTCAAAATATTCAAGCCTAAGGAGAGATCAGTTTTACATGAACGCGTCCAAAATTCTTCATACATCTGTTAAAAATGGCAAAAGGACCATGCAATGTTAGTCTCCACCCTAGTAGGACTTTTTCCTATAAATAAACAACACTATGAGAAAACTAACTAGTACAGTTGGGAGTTGAAACATTCCATTCTAGGGAGTGCGTGGCCCCAGTTTTGGGGCTTAAATCGGGCTATGGGTCCATCTGTGGGCTCCCCGATGATGGCTCTGTTCATTTTGCATGGGCCCTCAGCTCTCCTCTTTCACGCTTTGAACCTGGTAGCATCAATTTTTCCTAGTCATAAATTATGAGCTACCATCTCTGATCTTTCACTCCAAATTAGTAGTTCTCGTGTATTTATCAGTATGTGCTCTAGATTCCAACTGCATATGTTGTATTGAGTCAAAGTTGATGAAACATTTTTTGCAGACTTGAGTCCTCTAGATTCCACTCTGTTATCTGATGTTGTTGAAGTAGGCGGACTGCCTAGCTTCTTACAAGAAGATCAACAAACACGTTATTCATTTTATATCTTAACTTGTCATGGACTACGCTTTGAGTGCTCAAGTCTTTCTAAAATACAGGTACTTCCTTCTGTGGGCTCTCTCTTTTATGTTTGCACTTTACAAATCAGTCTTAAGCTGTAGTAGGAAGAATGACACCGAATGAGTAAAAAAATGATGAGTCTCAGGCTTTAATGATAGAAAGAGGTCTTTCTACAGTGGGAGCCTTTATGAAATATCTTACAAAATCTCCCTTTTTAGGCTATGGAGAATAAAGAGAGATGTTGAAGGGAAACTATGCTTGGCTTTTCATGCAATAATTGTTACAACTTGCAACCCATCAACTTTGTATGTGGTGTAAACGCACATAATTCCAGGATTTTGAAATTGCACATGGTGGGTGTGTTTGGGAGAGGAAAGCGCATACTCTTCTTGGACTACCTTCTGAAAGGACTACGAGGCTGTAGTTCTAATATGTGTTATGATCAAATATTGGACCAATTGGCTTAAGAACGTCAATGAAATTAGCATTAGAAAACAAGGGTTCTTCTGGTTATATATGTCATCGTTTCTTCTTCCTACTCCTTTCATCTTATATAATGTCAGTAATCCATGCATCATGTTTTTAAACCATGATAAGTTTGGTTGTTCTGGGAAGGTTCTAGCAGAATGCTTTTTCGCAAATTTTATCTGTGTGTTTCCAAAAGAAGCTGAAACTTAAATTGACATTAATTTGGCTTGGACAAAGTGGTAAACGATACCTGCATATTTTAAGTCTGGTTTTCGTTTTACACACACCAAAAAAAAAAGTCTGGTTTTCCTAATTGTTCAAGCCCTGGAAGCCACCTTAAGTGCATCTTTAATGAAGCTACCCAGAAATTTTTTCTTTTATAAAAAGACCTGCATTCAGTGTTCTAAAACTGGACCAGCCATTAAACTAGTGAAGGCTAATGTTTAGTTGAATCTGGTTCAGCTGGTTGTACATTCCAGTCAAACCATGACATCAGCATTAAATCATGATTATGTAATAACTAAATTAAAAAATGAAAGACATTATAAGATACGTGTATAAAAGGTAAAGAAACCATTAAGAAACTGTGGATTTCTAGAACTCGTGGCTCAGTTTTGAAAGTTTTTAAAATGTTGAAAAATAAACTAATGACAATTTTGAAGTTCTAGATTTAATTTGTCATCTCTACTTCTCTATGCTTAAAACCAGGCAGTTTGACTGGTTTGGATGGTTCAACAGTTGAATCGCACAGAAGTTCAATTAGTGGTAAGTGGTTTTGATATAATGGAGCCACAATTTGTAGTAGTCCGGGTTGAACAGGCTGATTCGGTCCAGTTTTTAAAATGGTTACATTTCCTGCTTTGAGTTCCTGCATTATTTCACACTTGTACATGAATAACTATAACAAAATCTTGCAAAATAAGGAATCTAGAACATTCTGTTCTCCTTGCATTTCTGACTCCACTTGATAATGGTAATTAAGATCTCATGACAGGTTTCTCACTGCCATTATTCTCATTGTTTTGCTTCTGTTCCTAATCCTATATTCTCTTTGTTTGTTTTCTACCATTGATCTGCTAAACATGAGTTTCAGGTGGATGCATGGATAACAGCATTAAGAATTGATTGCAATTTGGATTCTGAGATGACTACAAAAGATACAATCAAATCATAGCCTATGCAGATAACTGTATGTATGATGTAAACAGAATAATTTGTGTTTTATAGAAACCATTAATTTAAGAACTTGGATTTCTTCTGTGACTTTGACACAATGTCACTGTATATATAACCTGATACTCAATGTAAAGGAAATGTGATGGAATTTAATCCTCCCTACTGAATTCTCTTAAACTGTATTGAAAATCGTATGTAAGTAGACTTGATCATTTGTTCGAAGGTGTATTCTTGCTCCCCTTTATGGATTCAGATTTGAAGAGAAGTGAGCTGCTGCTGGCAAGGGCTCTTTAGGATGATGGGGGCAGATAAACTGGAATTCGGATCCTCTTTAGCAGCTCTTACACGGAACTGTGTAAAACTTTCATTCCAATCACCTATAACTTGCAACTTTTATTATTTTTTGGGTTTTTTTTTTCTGTCTTGGGCTAGTGGTTTAGGATTTTTTTTTTTTTTTTTTTGGTCATTTTCAAACTTGAAAACCCAGGGAATCCTTGGGCATGTTTATTGGACAGTGGCCTTGGGTTTTGTTTTGTTTTGCTTTCTTTCCTCTTTTTTTTTTTTTTTTCTAACATGAGTGTGTTGTCTACTAACTCTCTCTCTCTCACACTCACACACTCTCTCTCTCAACAACACACACACACACAAACAACAACAACAAAAAAAAAAAGGATTTTATGGAAAAAAAACCCAGAAAACAAGAAGAAGAAAAGTCTCCGCAAAGAAGACAATGAAGAGGATTTTTCCTTCAATCCTTGAAATTTTGCCCTTTTTCACGAAAGGTCCCCGCAAATTGTACAATACTAATGGGGTCCTTCAAGCCTTGTTTTCATTTTTTCTTAAAAAAAACCAAACTGTCAGGACCCAAATTATAGAGTCCGAGTGAGATGGAAAGTAATGTTGTTGATGCCATAGTGGAAGATTACCATAGAGTAAAATCAATTACTAAAATAATGAATTTATTTATTTTCTTTTCAAATTTATTTAAAAATTTCAAAATTTTAGTGTACTTTTATTAGTTGGCTCGGGTAAAGAGAGAACATTACTTATGAACAGAAACATTGTTTCATTAAAAAACTCAAGAAAGGAAATTAAATTAAAACAACATTGAAGAAATTTAAGTAAAAATAGAAAATTGAGTTATAAATTTTATCTAATCACTGGATCGGGCCGTGCCGAGTTCCTTTGTTCATCATGCTCTTGAAGATCTCCAACCCATTGAGAATTGAGTTAAATTTGATGCTGTATTAGCGGGCCCAATTTCGGTTTGAGTGGATTTTTGTCCAATGCCAATGCATGATGGAAAACTGATTTGTGGCCGTCTGAATTTCATAAGTGAACCCTACCAAAACAAAATAATCGGTCAAAAGGTCCCATGGCCAAAAAATAATAATAATAAATAAATAAATAAATAAACTCTGAGGCTAAAATATCAATATCTAGGATGATTTCATTATAATGAGAGTTTGATCAATCCCTAATTTACATCATACCTCTTTCCTTCCTCATAATCCTATGGAGGCATGCATCTCCTGGATTATTGATCACCTACCAGCTGTGCATAGTTTTCAATTTGCCTTTAGAAGTATGTTTCAATGCAAAATCTCCATGAAATCAAATTCATGCCATACAAAAGTGGACTTGCCTATAATTGATCCGAACTCTCTCCTACTCATGTCCACGTATGTGAAAGGCCTTCTTCTCTCCTAACTTTTTTTTTTTTCTTTTTCTGGTAAATCAGCCTTCTTCTCTCCTTGAAGATGATCGGTCATATCTGACCATCAATGGGAGGGATGATTTGTGATTAGGATGACTTGTAGTTTGAGAACTTTTAGGAGAAAAACGAGGCAAATCTGGAAAAACTTGAAATCATGTCCTCACTTATCTTACTAATCTCTCTCTTTAAAATTTCTCTCCAAGCAAAATTGAATTGAAATTGGAGGTCCAATTTGCAATCACTTGAGAAATTGAGATCAAATTGCGAAATCGAATCCTATGTCTATAATAATGTGCGGAAGGGTCCACCATGAAATCAATTGCTTTGATTTTGAATTTTCCCTGCCGGTAAAATCTTAATCCATGGCCCAACATATTGAAATAATAAATTTTATATAATGTTGCGTGGATACTGAGATATCAAACGAGGCCAAGTCCTATGGGACGATGAGAGTGGGCAAAGCAAACACATTTATCAGAGCCGGTCCTACAGAATGACGTGATTCGACTAATGTTTTTTCTGGCAAGAAGGACCGACTTGAAGGTTAAAGTCGTCGAATGCTTTCACCATCTCAAATAGGAGGCTTTTGAGTAGGTTTCTTTCTCTTTTTTGTTGTTGTTCCCTTTTGGGATGGGATGGACACTGTGCATCTCTATTTTATTATTTGATTGATTCTAAAGTTCTTATGTTTTTTCTTGGCAAAGGATCCCACTACCTAAGTAGGTGTTTAAGGATATGGAGAAAAAATGAAAGCACTCTATCGACAGACTTGGAGTTAAGAGTTTCGAATACATCTTATTTGCTTGTGACAACCTCCTCCTCTTGGAAGGAAGATCTCCAACAGAGATGTATTTGGATTTTATGCAAAGCTTTAAAGATACATTTGCACATTTATTTGGAAATACCATCACGGTAAGGTGTCATTTAGCTCGATAAAGTGAAATCAAATTATTTTTGTTATTTTTTTCCTGAATGGCAAAAAAAATGAAATGAAAATTTACAACTTAAATCAACATTTTAATTTGTACTAAATTTTGTGTATTTTTTAAAATATATAGAAATTTGACTGGTCCAAATGGAGAACTGAGATTTCCATACCTGCGGGACAAATGTTGGGATAGTCTTTCAATAGCCAATTTCGTCTGCTGTGATAGGGTCTTTTTAACCTCTTCTCCCTATCACAGCCGGCAAAATCGGCTATCTAAAGATTATCCCAATACTTGTCTAGCGGGTATGGAAATCTCAGTTCTCCATTTGGACCCAGTCCAATTTCTCTGTCTTGAAAAATACACAAAACTTAGTACAAATTAAAATGTCGATTTGAACTGTAAATTTTCATTTCATTGTTTGCCATTCAGGAAAAAAATTAAAAAAATAATTTGATTTCACTTTATCAAGCTAAATGACACCTTACATGATGGATTTCCAAATAAATGTGCAAATGTATCTTTAAAGCTTTGCATAAAATCCGAATACACCTCTATTGGAGATCTTCCATCCAGGAGCAGAAGGTAAGGTTGTCACTCGCAAATGCATCCTCGCAAATGAGATGCATTCGAAACTTCTAACTCCAAGTCTGTTGGTAGAGTGCGTTCTGTTTTTCTCCATATCCTTCAACACTGAAAAAAAAAATAAAAACTTCAGTATGAATCAAATAATAAAATTGGAGATGCAAATGTCCATCCCATCCCAAAAGGGTAAAACAAGAAAAAAGAGACAAATAAGCCAAAATCTAAAGAAAAAAAAGGAGAAAGAAACCTACTCAATAGCCTCCGATCTGAGACGGTGAAAGCATAAGACGACTTTAACCTTCAAGTCGGTCCTTCTTGCCAGAAAAAGCATTAGTCGAACCACGTGATTCTGTAGGACAGGCTCTGTAGAATTTGAAGGCAGGAAAAAGCCTGTAGCATACTAGAGTAGTGTGCCACATTTTTCTTTTGCAATGTTTCAAGTGAAGTTTTATGAAGCCACTCTCAATGTTTCTTAACAGTACTCTTGTTTGATGTGTAATCAAGGGTAGTCTGGTTAAATTGATGCGTCCCTTTTTCTTCACCCCCTTCATGTCAACAAGTGGGGAAGACTTCAGAATTGGTATTCGGGCCTAAAAATGTTGACACCGCTCTCTGCACGCATAATGTACAGGCTTCAGAAACAATCAGAGCCCTGCACCAATTTAATGCAGCGAAACGAAGCAAGCAATTCTATGCCTTTGTCAACGCACTATCTTTCAAAAGTAAGCACTGTAATTAAGTACAAGGAATGATGCCATTAAATTAGTGTCCTGGTGGCATTTGTCAGGTGGGCTCTGGATTGAGTTTGCAATGGCCCAAAAGCAGCATAGAGGTTAAATGGACAATAATCATAGTTCAAGAACTTGGGATGGTTGCAAATGGGCCAGGTCACAGTACTTTGGAGCCAGATGCCCATAGACATTCGCATCTTATATCCTTCACCCTTCACTTCTTTCTAATTCATGTTTGAGAGAAATTTTCACCCAAGAGTTCACATGCATCTTTCATCGCAGATTTTGGTGAGTGACTTTAATTCGCAGGATTCACTTCAAATGATGGGGAGAGACCTGAGAAGTCAGCTCCTATTCCAAACCCATTTTAACATGCAGACAAAAAGGTCAATTAGGTTGCAGCACCTAACATCATTTGGAGAAAGTAGATCATCATAAAGAAGAAAGTTTTTCTTATTTCCCTTCATCTTACTCTGGAAGTTGATCGAATTAATTTTTGCCTTGCAAAGAATAAATAAGACCATGAACTGATTTTCCTGATCCTAAATGAAAAATAACACCATGCATTGTTGGGGGTGCACTGATCTGACCTAAGTTCTGCCTGAATTGTAAGTTCCCAATCTGAGTGCATTGCAGGCTGAATCTAGATGTTGGGGCCAGATATAGAAATCTTCATTATGTAATCTGTATATAATCTGTATACAGAATAGTACACCATGTACACACTGGCTGTTACAGAGAGTCATTCATAATCTTCAAACCTTATCCTATTTCCAATTTTCCTAAACATTATCGCAAACAGAAATGGCTTTCTCCAAGCACTCTTATGTTACCTGACATATAAGAAAAACAAGAATAAGGAATCTACATAGGAATGAATTCATAGTCACAATCTCTTGTTGCCACGAAATTTTAGTTCAACTGATGTGCAAAGATAGCAATAAAATCCCTCACTTGTCTAGTATATCACATGTCTATATACTATACAAAATGATGAATAACCAAAGTTACCACTCCATATAATCATCCAAAATCCTGCATTAACCAAACTACTGGATGCTCCACAATAACCCAAACTATCTTGAAGCAATTTGCAGCTACCACTCCATAATCATCCAAAATCCTGCAGTAACCAAAGTTACATTCAGCATCTCCAGCAAAACTGAAAACCATGTTTCAAGAGTGTGGAAACTATCCTTATTATCAGAAATTTAACCGAGGTTCAACAACACAAAAAAGAGCATCAAAGAGACTCTACTAAATCTTTTGAGATCTAAGAGGCTATATAGATTGAGAAACCATGTTTCAAGAGTGTGGAGAATCAGTGATAGAACTAATAAGCAATGCAGAACAATATACGCAGAACATGAAACATGAAAGCATCTTTTAAAAAAAAAAAAAAAAAAAAATTTATTAATTCCTAAGACCAAATCTAGCTAGATTATACACTGATAGCAAAGAATAACATCAACAGATGGCATGCGTGCTGACAATTTCAATGCAGATCATATAACCTGCACCAGTAGTTGCTGTGTGGGCATCACAACAACTAACCATGTTTACAAGAAACAGTTGGGTGGTAAGGTACAAGCAGCAGCACTACAGTTCATTTGTAAGTGCAATGAATTCTAGATCGAACACTTTAAAATAAGCAATAAAAAAAAAAAAAGCCCACTTTAAAATAACTACATTTAACCCTTGAACTAGTGAATCAATTGCTCGGTAAGCTGAGAACGCATTCATATCATTTATCCAAAACCTGTATATAACCTGCACACATGAAATGAAAACCAATATGCATGACATGAAACCATTCATGATTTTGGGTATGATTTTCCTATCTATAGTTCATTGCATTTTGCATCAATAGAAAGTCCACCTGCAATGGCGTTAGAGCTAAAAGCTGCTGCTGACCCATGATGTGTACCAGATTTGCCTTACAGCAATTAAGGGTTGGAATTCATTGTTCATATAAAACCATGGTCCCTTATTGAAGGGTTCTTCTTGCTTACGTCTATTAACTACTTGAGGATGGGTCTTGGTTAATAAATTGCAGTCATTATGGCTGAGGTTTCCAATGAATATGTAAGGAAACAGAAATATATACATACTATAAAAGTGGGGCAAAGATTTTTTTTCTGGACCACCCATGTCAAACATCACGCTGGATATCGGGAGGAGCACCGAAAACCCATTAGGATGAAAAAAGTAATTTTAGTATAAACTTTAAAGGGAGTGACATCCAAATAAAGTCGATTTTTAAATCTCTTGTATGCTACCCACTGGCTCAAATGAAGAAGACAGCTGGCCATGCTGGGTGACATCTGAAATTTCAAGTTCAACCAACCCTTTTTCAAAATATCTATCAAATCAAGTAGATGAATAAGAATCATGGGGAAGTCTTTCATTTCTCTATCATTTTAGAGAATCCCATCAATATTATCTATGGAACTCGAACCTGAACTTCATTTATGATTCAGAATTTCTATCTTATTGGCTGTTGTTCCTTATTTCAGCATATTAGTTTCCGCCTATTCTTGTTTTTATTTTTTATACCCTTTCATAGATGAATTCTGCCTATTTTCACATCTAGGATTTACATATACAACATATATCTCTGTCAAGGGTGAATTTCTTATATTATTTAGATTAGAAAAAAAGGAGATCCAATTGCAAAACAAGGATTTGGGTCGACATATCATCTGGTTCATATGGGCTTCCATCCGACCCATGATTTCTTCCATGGCAATCACCCATCCGACCCATTCTTTCTTCCATGGCAACCACCCGTTGTTCAGCTGCTATCCTCTGAGCTCTCTCAGCATTTGTCATCCCCCTCCTTCAGCAACTGTAACTCGAGGGCCATAGATATCGAAGGGGGTCACACCTAACCCAAAGGTGCGAACCCGGCCACGTCTATCTTCTCCCATCACTTGGATGAAGATGTCATCCCATGCACAACTTCTCTCTGGGCTTTCTAGCTGCTGGCTGACTCTTTCATTGAGTCGTCGCCGCAATTCATAATCAAGTACTTACATTAAGCAGTTTATCTATTATTAAATCAAATTACAAGTGAGAGAAAATGTTATTTAACAAGACTTAAACATACCAAGGCGTCCTCTGATGCCTGATCCACGAGCTGTCCATCCCAGCATGTGTGGGTCAATCTAAACATCTCCATCCGGTCCGGTGCTTGTCCATCGGGGTTTCGTGCCCGCTATCCTCATTGAAATATAATTGTATTAAAAAATAATGAGGTGGATACCCAAAAAATCATATTAATTATAATGGTTTAAATAAGTTACATCTTCCTCGCGTATTCGTGCAAAGCTCTTCGTTCCTGCAGTGTGATTCATAGTTTGCATTGCACGATTTTCTGCATTTCTTTTGCTTCGCTCCTATTTATGATGATAATGAAAATGTTAAATTTCAAATAATGAAAAACAATAAAGTAAAAATGAAAACATTCAAGTTAAAATTTTTAAAGTCCTTATATATTTCATACCATCCCATCCCTAGTCCCCCAAAATTCAATGAGCAACACCCACTGTACTGGATCTACTCTATCAGGATGGTACTGCAACCGCTCCCGAGTAGTGTGAAATGGATCATAATGTGTCTTCTTCGACTTGCATTTCCAATTCTTCCAAAATTGGCTTATCTTACCAAAGACCCATTTCTTCACCCGTGGATGCTCGTAAGTGGCAATCTCAAATTTAGACTGCAACACACGTGTAATAAACTTGACATTAGTATAGATACAATACACACTCTAATCATAATTGAATCATTCACATTAATACCAGTACAGCCCGCCACATGTCCGTTTTACTCTCTTTAGGCATTTTCCTCCAATCAAAATAATCGATTGGTGCCTTCTATCCATCTCGTGCACTGATGCCAAGAAATGAAGATAATAGACATGCACTAGCTCCAATGGGCTGGCCAAATTCATTAAGCCTCGAGACAACATGCTACTGTTGATGATTGAGAGCAATGGATCTATTGGGGCCTCATGTCCCCTTACTTGCTTGAGACCCTATTTAAAACACAATTCAAGAAATATGAATTATTCCTATATTCAGAGTACAACACTTACAATAAACAAAACTAAATCAGAGAAATTCAAAAAATAAAGTATAGCAGTAGATGATATGTAGGGTTAGCTTTTCTTATTGTGTTTGTGTTTGTAGGTTATTATGACTAATTAAATTGTTTGGGGTTGTTCATTTGCTTTCATAGTCAATGTCTTTGTTTTGAATGCTGATTGATTTGCCTAAAATTAACAATTGGGTAGGTTTACAGTTGTGATGTTTTGGCATTCCATTTTCAATAGATATAATGGAAAAAGAACAAACATGTAAATTAGTATGTTTAGAAAGTAGTTGAAAGCACTTAATTTAAGTTCTCACATATAATAGGGATGGATAAACAGACTTAGATCTCTTTCACAAGCTTGATTTAGGACTTCTCATTTTATGCAAAATTGAATCAAAGAGAAAATGAGAAATAAATATTCAGTCATTACACTAGTACTTCAATATTTAGGAAAGCCAAGGCCCATCTACATCTCTACCTTATAACCTTCAATACTTGCCATTTTAATAACCATTTTTCAAAACTCAATTCACCATGAATTCATGTACATTCATGCATATAGAGTAAATAAAAACTGAATCACAGGAATTCCTGTCATAAGTGTTTAAAACTGACAACCAGTAGTGAATAAACAGAAAAGACCATCGAATGACTTTCTTTTTAATGGAAGCTGAATAAATGAGAGATGAGAAATGTATACACAACCATCACCCAAGTAATTCAGATCCTAAGAAAGTCATTGTCCTCTCTATATCTCCTCACTTCATATCATTCACAACTCACATATTTTTTATTTTTATTTTTAATGGTAACTTTCATTAAAACGAAAAAGAAATCAGTACAAAAGGATTATACTGATCTAGAGAAAGGAAAAAATAAGCAAAAGTACAACCTTTGAAACCCAAACAAAACAAACTACTTAGCTACAAGGGAACCAGAAGACTAAGGATACTAGGACTGCCCTAACCCCAGTTTACGAGAAAGCTAGCTCCTTCCAATTGAACATAATTTGATCAATGGGATAGTCTTTGACACACCTCACATATTCACCTCTTTAATAATCAATACAGCTCTCTTAGTCATAAATTTTTATTTATATCAATTCTTATGTAATCTTAATGCTAACAAACAGACCTTTAGTGTTGATCTTGTGAGATTTACTATGTATGTACCTTTTGGTAAATAAAATTCTATCTCATCCTAACATCTAATGGATTGGAACCATATCAGGCAGCAGTACTAAATCAGTGTACTTAATTTTGTATAAAGTATATTGATATCAAACCAAGTAGACATAGTTCTGTACAACTTGAATTTCTCTTCTAAGAGTCAAAGAAGGATAATTTTTACTCATATTATAATATTGGGTGCAGTTCAGTTTGGACTATTGGGCAGTCAAAACTGTTCTGTTGCTCACCTACCATTCATTTGATGACTGAGAAGGGCAATTTTATTGTTCAAAAGAGGAAATGAAAAGGCCATCGATCCCACCCTAGATACTGATGGTGGAACACTTAATTCACAGAGTTTATGATTCTAGAGAACCTTCTTAAGTTATGCAAAGTACTGACATGTAGTCACTATCCAGGAATATCATTTTAGCACCACTATTTTTGATGAATTTTGATGAATTCAGATAAAACTTTTATGCCAGCAATCAAATTCTAAATGCAGAGTATCTATGTGTGATTGTTTTGTAAGAAGGGTCTATTGATATCCAAAAGGTGGTGCTATTTATCAATGCAATTCCTTGCCAGTGTTTAAAAACCAAAACTTGAAGTTCAACTTTGTCCAGTCGCTCAAAATGTCACTAGCTAAAGAAAACTCAGTTGTTTCGAACTAGGTTGGAGAATTATGCATGTATCAACTCTAGCATACTGCAAATATGCATGTGAAACAGAGGAAGAGTCCCATACTGAATTTTCACGTAAAGAAAGATCCAATATCAGATATGTATACAAAACTGTAAAAGAGAGAGAAAAATGAAATATAATGAATATATATTGGCTGAAAAACAGTGATGCAAAGATTTTGTCTTGTATTTCTTTTGTTCATGGCATTTCGGGAAAAAACACACCAATAAGAGGGGTGCTATGTAATTACCAGACGTAGATGTTTGAGTGTCCATCTGCAATGGCTGGACTCCTGCTTGTGGAGAAGATGACAAATATTCTATAATAGTCACTTAGCATGTGCACCAATGAACTTAATATTTAATGCTGAAGAATGACAATAATAACTTCGATAAAACAACACAGTTTGAAAGAATGACAACCCATTCTAGAGAAACAATACATCAACCAAAGTTAACACACAATCCAATATTTTGACAACCAATGTCATCATAAAGGGGGTTAATCCAATAAGAAGAAACACAGAACAGGGCATGCTACATATAATTCCATAGACCATTACTAAAGAAACAGTGGATTTATAGCTGTTGAGAAGGGTGATGAAGCCTGCTTGTGATTTGGGTTCCTTCTTGAATGCCCCTCAGTTATAAGAGAATGATTTGCACCTAGATCCCCTTACTTTTCTATTATATTTTTTTCATCTTTGGAAAAGGGATTAGGCCATGGGGAGGGGAGATTTGAGAGTGTAAATTCTTTTTTTTTTTTTTTTTTTTTTTTTTTTTTTTTTGTGTGTTTTTAAGAGTAATGGGGGGACATCCTCTAGAGCTTATCTATGTTGCTTTTAGAAATAGGTATCATGTTGTAGACTTGTAGTTGATACATCACTTGCCTATTAGATCCAAGATGATTTTTAGAATTGACCATTAAGAATAAATAAATAAATATGGTGGATGTTTTTAAATATCTAATCAAAGATCATGATATTATGAATTTATATTGAAAAGATAATAGTATCTACTGGATCTTTTTTTTCAGTTGGCTAGATTTAAAAACTATCTTCAATCAAGTCAGTCATGAGTTTTATTCATAAAAGCAATGGAAAGCTTAATGTATCTAATTCTATCATAGTCTTAGGGCCTGTTTGGCATTGTACCTATGCTATTCTCAGTTTTGTGCTGAGATTGAGTTGTACTGAGATTGGGTTGTGCTGACACATGCTGTGCAGAAGTTGTTTGGCAAAGTCATATTGGATTGTTCTACTGAGATTATGCCATGTGGAACTTGTTTGGTGACAGCAAGTAGCGTTGACGTTCTTATGTCTAAAAACCTTGAGAACCTAATATCTGATTGGCCCAGTTGCCCTCTTGATCCCAACCATCCAATGGACTCATAGGCATAGAATTAAGAATTTGACCATTGAAAGAGATGAACTACTAATTCTCACCTTCTATGTATTCAAAGACCACTACAACAGTCATGATGCTCCACATGGCTGAGCCACCAACATGTTTGTACAAGGGCTGGAGATTGTAAAAATTAAAAAGTGACGCCACTGTAAGTGCCACAACAATCCTGAAAAAATGAAAACCCCTTCTTGGATCATCCATACCCAACTTTCATATCTTCTATGTAAGCCTCCACACCTTCTGTTTAACAAGAGAGAAGAAGACCCTAACCACCAACTTCTCTCCTCCACATCCACACCAACCAACGACCCTAACAACCACCTTTCTCGTCACTGTTTTTTCTTTCTCCTTTCCCTTCTCATTCTTTTTTCTACTCTTCTTCTTCTTTTACTCTCTCGCTATGCATCTTCCTCACTCTCCCTTTCCCCTCCACTCACGACCCCTGCACCATTGACACCACAACCACTTCTCCTCTTTTCTTCTTTCTTGTTTCCATTTTTTTTTCCTTCTCTCCTCCTTTTCTTCTCTTCCTTTTTTTTTTTATTTTTTTATTTTCCTCTTCTCTGTCTTTCTCCCCATCTCTTGCTCACCTCAACCCCTAGGTACCCAGCCTCTAACCACCTCCATTGCCCACACCTGCAACTGGCCTCACTCCACCAATCAGAGCTGCTAGAGAAATGCAAACGATGGTGTTCATGTGGCTGTTAGGGTGAGAGAGAGATTGGAGAGTTGTAGAATGCAAGGTTCATGCGCGGCTGTCAGGGAAATGGAGAGATGAAAAGGATCGTCAGATCTATGGGGTTGAAGAAGAGAGTTTGGAAAGAGAAGGGGTTGCCAACAAGACTTTTCCGAAATCTCAAAGTGTGCCACGGAGTTGTACCTTTTAAAAAACGAAATAAAATCGTTTAGCATATCTTATGCCACCGGGCGCAATTTTGAAGATCGTTCCCTGGAGTCAAATTTAAAAATCAACTATTAACAACTACCAAACGCGTTTCCTACTTTCGCGTCCCATGGGAACTGGGGAACATCCAAATGGCATAATGCCAAACAGGCCCTTAGCATCTAGAGACATAATGGCATGCTGCCAGGAGCCATAATCACTGTGGGATAACAAATTATTCTAATTCAACTATTGTGGGCTCAACTTTGTTTGATTCAAATTGCTTAAATCACATGCCTTCCTCATTCAATGTCTCAATTTTCATTTCAATTATTGTAACATATATCCGTGATCTGATGTGAACATAACAGTAAAAAGAATAACCATCTGTTCTTTATTTTTCCTTCTGTTTTTAGATAAAAGTGACGATTCTATACACAATCAAGAGAATAAACAAGGGATAAACAATTGACATGCATGCAATTGACCTGCAAGCAACTGAAAAGCGGAGGGAAATGGCACATACATTAATATGTCATTGTAAATCATCATTGAGTAAACAGCAGAACCAGATCACTCTGATAAGTACAACGGAACAGAACAATGAAAAAAAAAGAGAAAAACAAGCACTTTCTAATTGCTTATCACGAAGAAAAATCACTGAGAGCTGTGAACCAAGGCACTTATTTTCTTTTCGATAGGTAATATTACCTTAACGCACTTGGAAAAGGGAATCAGTTTTTCTTACTATCCTTTTCTCCAACGAGTTTCAAATGGAAATCTGATGACAGTGAAGAACTTGGAGAAGGAAACTATTTAACAGAAAAGGAAAGGAATAAAGGAACCACAAACCAATGAGGCAACATGAAAGTCACTAGAAATAACAGTTTTAATGGGTGGTACTGTAACATAGAAGCAGAACAACTAACCCAAATGGACATTTATTCAACATAAAATCCCTCAAACAAGAAAAAGAGAAGAAGAAAAAATCTGTTCATGGGACAAAATTCTTCCTTCTGTTTTTACTCAAGAAGGGATCCGATGTGAACATAACAGTAAATTCATTATACAAAGAAGGCCTTGCCATGGGAAAGAACAAACAAGCCAAATTTGAAGAATACAAGTTATGATATTCAAAGCAACATTATAGACACATCCCATAAATTTCAAAATTGATGCCAAAATTTATTTACAATTGTTTCCTCTTCTTCCAGGATGGATGCATTTTCATATATTTTGAATTCAAATCAGAGAGTTAAGTACGACAACTTCTAAAAATAGCTATAACTCCAATCTATCATCCCCCTGACTGCCTTTGATGAAAACCAAATTTATCCATATTCAAGTGTTTGTGAAATGGGAACAGGTAACCATTTGTTATGAGTTATGACTTATGAATTTTTGTGCGGTACAGGGTTTTCAAACTGAAATGGACTCCCAGAGATTTCTTCAAGCCTGACAAGCTTAAAATAAATTTGACAGAGCAAGGCAATCAATCAATTACATATGCCGAAATTTTATTTTGTATGACACAAGGAGTAAATGAGTAATTGATTCAATTACACAAAAACAGGCATACATAACCACCAAATTAACATATTGTAATGACTAACACATTGCAGCCTACCAATTCAGTTCTGAATTTCTCGAATACATAACCACACAGCATAAAGCAGCACTAATTAGCATGCTCTGCTAGAGGGCTTATATATATATATATATATATATATATAAACAAATAGAAAGGAACATGAAGAACAACTATAGAACTCCCTATTAATTACCATTAATCAACACTACAGTGCATTCAGTTCATTCCCAAAACTGGAAACATCATAAACCTTGAACTGAAACTCAATATGAGATCACATGTCATCTTTGGTTCAGTTGACAAATGACAAAATCACTACAGGGCCACCATTTCTTTCTCACTTCTTTTATTCATTTCTTTCTTCTTTAGAGAAAAAGAAACAGTGGTATTGATAATGGTGATGACTGAAAACCAATAAATTTCAACCAAAGAAGACAAACCCTAATACATAAATCAGAAGCCTAATACATATATACAAACACACAATCAGAACAACACCAAGTAAAATCAAATTAATCTTCTTCTCTACTGATCTAGAACAGAAATCAAACCTTGAAACCAACTTGTCCCAAAAAAAAAAATCTCAACCAACTTGTCTAAAAGAAATCCCACAAAATCCCAAAAAAAAAAAAAAAAAGATGAGTTTCAGGCATGTAGTCTTATGAATGATGAAGAAAGAGGAAGAAAAAACTCAAATCACTGCTGATCTATTCCAAATCACAATGCAAAATCGTCCATTTGATATGGGTTTCTCTGAGTCATATTCTTTTAGAGCTAGAAATAGACAGAGAAGAAGAATACAAAAATTAAAAATCATGGAAAATTAAATGCAATCATGCTAAAATCATGCAAACCAAATCAATCACCGAATACCTCTATCTCCACAGCTTGGGAGGCCAGAGCTCACCACATCACCACCTCAATATCCAAACTTCGAAGCTAAAACCCTAACTTCTCGCTCTCTCTCCTCAAATCGTTCAAAAATGCTAAAGCAAATGCTGCAAACACACAACTTCTAAGCAAATCGCTCTTTCTCTGCACCAAATCATGAAAAAAAAAAAGAAAGAAAGAAAGAAAAAGAAAAAGAAGAAGTAGAAGTAGAGAGAAGGTATCAACACAACATTAAAATCTGTTCTTCTGCACAAACACAGAACAGGAAATTGGAATTCGAAGCCTTCCGATCTAGAATTCCTGCATGCAGCAGACTCGATCGGAAGAACATGCACAAAGAGAAATAGCTGAGATGATTCGAATCTGACCGTTTGGATCGCTGATGAGCTTCTTCTTGTGGAATGACATGATCGAATTGGAAGCTCCTGGTGCGATTTCGCAGCCTCTCAGATCAAATGGAGAGATCGAGCATTCGAGAAGCTTGGAGGATTTTTGCAGAGAGAGAATAGGGTTTGGAGTGTGAAAGGTGCAGAGAGAGATCAACGGATTTTTGAAGAAGAAGAGAAATGTTGCAGCTTCAAATCGCAGCTCCTGGTGCGATTCTTCAATGGATTTTTGAAGCAGCAGTAGATTGAAGAAGCCCTCTTGCATCTCAGTTGAAGAAGCAACTGATACCCTTTCTAATCGCTTGAGAGGTTTTTAGGGTTTTCGAGATTCAAATGCGTGGGGAGTTTAGAGAATAAAAAGTGGAGGACCGCCTTTCAAATATGCAGGGACATAAAAAAGGGGCGAAATTTTGAATCTTTTAATGGCGGAAAATAACATTCACCGCTGATACCCTAATATTTTTTGCCATTTGTGACGGATTATAATATCAATCCCTGATAATCATGTTTAGCGGCTGAAAATTAAAACAGCCACTATTTAAGTGTCACTAAAAGTGACTATTCTTGTTGTGATATTCTTTCTGAGCTTTGCCGCATATGAAACAGAGCAACCTCAAAAAAATGGAAATTATTGGAGTCTCAGTAACATGGAGCTTTACTTTTCCATGAGTGGAATTCTCATTTTGAGCCATACAATGGGAAAAAAAATTCTACCATTTTAAATCAAAATCCAATGTAAAGACAAAAGGTGGAAATGCTGGGCACAGCTCCAATTCACGAATGATTTGATTGAAAAAAAAAAAAAAAAAAAAAGCCTCCAGAAAGTTCAGATTTCCAAAGTCTTTCTTTTTTCCGTTTTCCATTCAAGTTTTGTTTTTCTTCTTCAAAATAAAAAACCATTAAAACTAAAATTTCATGAGGTATAGCTCTTAAAGGAAGGCTAATAGGAAAGTGAAAAGACTTTTCTCCTTATAACAAATGTTACAAAGACAATCATTCATGAGCAAGCGTAATGACTTGAATCCACAAACATATGGTAGGGACAATGACCCGCTTCCAACCATGCTGTTGGCTCTTGTCAGCAATATGGATGAAGACTAGTGTGAAATAATTACATTGTTGTTATGACATGCTTCATATCAGATAATATATCAATGACAGGAGCAATTTTTCAGATAAAAGACGAGGAAATATTTAATCATTGCTCCAGGTTGTCCACAGTAAACTCAAACCTTAAGTTTCCAGATAAAAGACTGACAATTTGTTTAATGCACTAGATCAGCTATCTATGAGATTGAAATTCCATACTTCAAAATTCTTACTGATAATCATAAAATCATCAATAAGAAGAACATTGATCTCAAAGATAATTCCATGTTTCATCCAGCATGTTCTAGCCAAAATCATAACAACAAACAAATAGAACCTATCAAAGAAGAAGAAACAGCTAACCATAGTGCAAAACAAAACATCCAAGAACATGACCAAATCTTACCACAAAACAGAACCAAGCATACCCAGCATAGAACAGTACCAAACCCTAGCAACCCCAAGCCAAAACAATCAGCACTCTCAATTTTCAACAATGTCAGCCATCGTTTTCACAAATTCAGCAAAGCCGACCTTCTCCCAACTATGTTCGAAACCCGTCTGCAATAAAATTAAAACCCAAAGGTTTCTTGCTGCAGTCCTTACAGACCTTGGAGATCTTGAGTATTTCTTCAAAATATGGTTTATGATAACCACCTACTACGTTCTCTCCTACCATTGGAACCTCAAACTCAGCTGCTTGTGATATCAGTTTTCTAATCCACTTTCTGTGCCTCGTTGTACTTTCGGTCTTTAGATATCCTTCGCTGCAATCAACCCTGGTATGCAAACACGAAACTTATGTTTCTTGAATATCTGAATAATTCTGCGCATATTTTTATATCCTGTCATCATTTCGCACCAATCCCTCATTGGAAACTTAAAATGAACAGCCGCTAATCTCACTGTCAGATTTAGAGAGGTGCGGGAGAACAGGTCACTGGCAATCTGATGTCTAGAAATCCATCCAATGCAAACGCCCTCTTGAACTCTGGAACATACTTCATGCTACAAGTTAAAATAAAAAAGTCAATCATTGGAGGAAAGATTGCTCGGATGAAGTTGAGTTTCAAAGGTAGTTTTTCTTCTTTTTTTTACCTTATCATAAATAAAAAGATCTCCAACCCCTACCACTCCAATGACAATGTCGTCTTTCCAATGTTTCCTCCACTTATAGGGTATCACAACTCACCATCGGGCCCGATAGAAATCTCAATGTCTTGTGAAATCATAGATTAATTAGCCCATATTGGAAAAGAAAGTTGGATATGAAAACATATTATAAACTGAATCACATTTTACCGTTATGGTGGTTTCAAGCAGCTCTACAAAATTCTCCCTTAAGATGCTCATGAAGTCTTGGTACACCAGCATCGGACTTCTTCCACAGCGGAGGGAAAGGTCATCACATGCGAAAGAAACGTATTCTCTATTTTTTGTCCCAAATATATCTTCAAAATTCATTCCATTAATTTCCATAACCTCTAAAGCCCAACGAGACAGTGGGATCCTTTGCAAAAGAAAAGAAAAGAAAATAAATAATTATTTTTCTATCTTTCCCTGAATAGTGGTACACTATTTTGAACATCGAATTGCATAATAACACTACAAATTCCTGTAGATGATATGATCTAAAACAAAAAAAAAAACAATCAGTTAATTCCATTCAAAACATCTTCCCCCACTCATGCAACAATTTCCTATCTGTACATCACCTTCAAACACAGCCCAGACCAACCATTCTCTTGCACCCAAACACCGTCCAACCTTCGGTTCGACCCAAACACCATCCAACCTTCGGGTCAACCCAAACACCATCCAACCTGCAGGTCGACCCAAACACCATACCTGAAGGTCGACCCAAACACCATCCAACCTGCGGGTCGACCCAAACACCATCCAACTTGAAGGTCGACCCAAGCACCATCCAATCTTCGGGTCCACGCAAACACCATCCAACCTGCAGGTAGACCCAAACACCATCCAACTTGAAGGTCGACACAAACACCATCCAACCTGCGGGTCAACCCATTCCATCTGGCCAATGCCTAAACCCATTGAACCCAGCCACTTGCACAGGAATAAGAAACCTATTTCAGCGCAGAAAATGTTAGAGAGCACCAAATTAATCTCCTCCAACCTCACTCAAGCCACCACCAAATTGAGAGAAAGTCCTCATTTAGACATTTCACCAAACACCCTGTACTCCAAACTCGAACTCTCAAAACTCATGCAAAATAGGGCAACAAATGCATAGAAAATAAGCATGGGATTCGTACTTAAGGAAGATCATCGAGCCCACTAAAGAAAAATCATTGGGATACAAAATGCAATAATTTTCATAACCTTTCCATTACTAGGTAGATAAAAAAAATAGAGCAAAATAACATTTTCTTGCAATGAAAGTTGATGATATCGTCAACTGAGTTGATGATATCGTCAATTGGGGTGATTTCGTCCAACAAAATGTACGAACAATTAGCTTGTCATTTTATGATTTTTTCTTCATAAAATCATTTAATTAAGATTTAAGCTTGATTTTTTTCATAAAAACTCCATTCTAAGATCGTTGGAAAAAAAAAGTTGAGGGCCACAAATCATGGAGTCTCCAATCAGGTTATACTATTTTTCAAAATAATAGTTCACTATAATACATTTGGAAAATAGTTTTTTTATTATTATAAAAATTTATTATCATCAACCATTTTTTATGTAAAAATAGTAGAACCTCGTCAATTTCTCCCAACTGTAATCGAATCATTATTTTACCACGAGGTTGAATGAGAAAAGCTTCTTAATCTCAGCCTTATACAGTGAGATTGCTATATTTATGGCATTGGGTTGTCATGTTCATGTTTGCTTGGACTCTTGGTTGGAACTTGTAACTATGAAGTGATTAAAGATACATTAGCTAATATATGTATAAGTTGGGTATTATTGACACAAAATTTACATTAAATTAATGCAAACAAACCACCCTTATTATATATTTAGATTTTTAATAGCCCACCTAAAGCAAAACACTATCAATCCAAATGTATTATCATCCGCCATCTTCCCGACAAAATAGTAGAATCTCGTAAATTTCTCCCAGCTGTATTTGAAGCGTTCTTCTACCACAAGGTTGATTGGAAAAGCTTCATTTGTTATTGATTAAAATCTCCATGATGCCCAAATAATCTCTATATCATGCAAGTTTGAGGTAATATTAAGTTTTTTTTTTTGGGCCAAAAGATCTTTCCGCATATACTAAAATTTTAAAAAATATATCAGTTAAAATAGTTGGATTTAATAAAAATAATTGTAGGATATGCCAGAAAAGGAGATTAATTTTTACCCAATCCTAACAGCCTAACAGGCGAAATCTCTTCTAGATACAAAATTTCTTATGGACATCGTAATTCACCCCAGGACCTAGGCATACTATATTTTTCCATCACCTTCAAAACCCCCCTTTGCCCAAGAAAAAAAAAAAAAAAAAAACTTTCATTATCAATCAAATAACAAAATGGAGATGCACAAAGAGACTAGACAGTAGAAACAATGCATAAGAACACAGAAATATGTTTGATTACCATAAAATTTATGTGAAAATTCATTTGGTGGGAATATAAAATATGAAAATCCTTTAACCATAACCCTACTGTTAAAATCTTTTTTCATGAATATTACAAATGAAGAACCAAAAGAAACACAGGGCATATGCATAGCATTTATAAAAGAATACGTGCTAAAAAAAACCCATTCAAACCTCACATGGATCAATCATAAAGAGTTAAACATAAAGTAAACAAATAAGATTTTAAACATACCTGCTTTTAAGGTTTTTTTTCCTATACCACCTAATCCTTATAGCAACTTCATCACTGCATAATTTAAAAAAAAAAAAAAAAAAAAAACAAAACACTTGTCAAAAATAATATTCACTTACTGACAAAAAGTGAAAAACTGAAGTAAACCGAACATCAAAAACTCAATCACCAAAAGGAAGCAGATTCATAAGAATATACAACAATAATAGACCTTGGGGGAAAAAGATCATAAAAAGAAGCTAGCATAATTCAAATGCTCACCATAGGGACGCGCGTGGTGTCGAAGGGTCTCCCTAAGGGGACGTTTGGTAAACGTCCTTGCCGCGGATTTTGGTCGGTTTTCAGCGATCCCGTGGAAAATCCACGTTTGGATCCGCATGGAAAAGCCCTTGGAGGATGCAAGGAATCCCCGTTTGTTTCAATTTTCTAGTTCATGTGGGCCCTAAAATCATGATGTGAACCATTAGTTATTTCTACAAGGTCAAACACGGCTAGTTGACCAAATTTCAACCGTTGATCGTTACCATATCTTGAGATATTTGCAAAAACGACCAGGTACTAAAATATTAATTTCTTATTCCTGTGGGCCCCTTTTGCACAATCTGAACCGTTCGGATTTTCTACATGACTACAAACAACTATGAGGTGAAAGTTGAGGTCTTGATTTTTCATGGATTTTGGAAATTTTTATAAAACATATTTATAACCATTGAATCATACATTCTACAATTTGTAAGAATCCTCCTTCCAACCATGGAACACTCTTTGGGAATCCTACTTGAGGATTGTGGCCTTCTTTGGAGATGGAGTGAATCCTCTAAACATAGGATTCCTCTTCTAGCATGGACTGTTGCCAAACATGCCCTAAGAGTTCCAGGCCTATTCATTAGTGAAAATTGATACAACCATGAAATTACAGATAAGAGAAACAAAACTAACCCACCGGATGAAACTTCCAAACTCTGATGGGACATTGCAATTTCTTTTTATTTATTTTTTTTTGGCTGCAAACGTCCTACGGCTCCTGCAAGCTGATTTTCTTTCGCGCGTGGGAAATATCCTTTCTATGAAACTCCTGCTGACGGAGAAGCCACGGAGAAGGAGTTCCGGACCGCGGGAGAGGGAGGGGAAGGATGATGAGAGATGGGGTTTTGGAGGCGGAGAGGAAGGGTTTTGGGAGGAGAGATCAGAGAGAGAAGGGGCCACCGCCATTTCTGTTTTGTTTTTTTTAGGGTTTATGGAAGAGAGAGAGGAAGCCTTCTACTTCTGCTGCCATCATCCCTACCATATGTAAAAACTGCAAAAGTAAGGTACCACAAAGCTTAGGCCAAGACTCCATAGGTCTACAGGATCACTCCACAAAACACAGGCTTCATAGCATTTGTTGGGCACCACACCACACTGTACCTACGATTAATGGTAGTCCCACTCCACCCGTTGATGGCATTGATGACGAGGATTAAAATATCGGCCGATATCTGTACCGGGTATGATCGCCGTGACCGATCCAGTTTTTTTTTTTTGTTGCTTATTGATAACCGATTCGTACCATAAAAATATCACCAAAAAATCGCTTAATATAGGCGGACATCTTGAATTATCGGTCTCAACTGATATATCTGCCGATATTTTGAAAATATCAGCTGAAGATAAAAAGAAAATAATAACAAAAAAACCCTACATTTACACCACCGTCCTTTCAGGAAGAGAGAATGAGAGGAGACACGAAGATTAAAGAAGATTGCAGAAATCATACAAGAAGTCCATGTTGGCATGTTGCAGAAGGTTAAAAAAAAAAGGAAAAACAAAGAGAGAGAAAGGTATTGAAGAATTGGAATCACAAATAGAGATCAGAGGAGCGTACATGGACTTGAAGGCTGTTGCTGCTGAATCACCTCCTCCTCGGTTCTCTCTTCCTCCGCATTCACCCTCTCCGCATTAGCCATCAAGTGAAAGGGGCGGATGCCCTTTTCGACTTTCAAAACTGTTTCGAGTCCGGACTATCTTTTCTTTTCATTAGAAATCAAGGAGACTCATGGCGAGGGCCCACATATCAACAATCCAAGCCAACATGTCAGCAATCCAAGCCGTTCTAAATGAATTACCCATTATTACATGAGCCCTTGTAAAACTTCACACTAATAGCAAATAGGCCACTGTCAGGCTCATTGGATTTCTGATTAATCTATTGCTATTAATTAATTTGATAATGGGTCCATCCCAATTACAGTAAAATTATAATAAGCCCTTACAAAATAGCATTTTATTTAATGAAATAGATTGTCATTTGGTAAGCTCCACTCTAGTACCTATCAATTTCTAAAACACTTAAATAAAACAATAGTTTACATTAAGAGATTAGAGAAAACATAAGTTTGCACTAAGAGATTTATAATAGGGTTAAAATGATAGATTTTAATGTAATTCTTATTGATGATACTAATGGGACCTTTTAATACGTACGTATAACTCTATTTAATTTTGAATATATTTTAAACAGTTTCATACAAAATTGCAATACAAGATGTCATAATTTAGGGGGCCGATATTTTAATTTATCGTTATTACTAATGGGGAAAAAATATTATTTTCTAGCATTTTATAATATTTTGGATTTTTTGGACATTATTGTAAAAAAATTTTGGTAAAAAAATATTCACGCTGCAATGGCTGTGACGGACCGATAACCGCGACCGATACCGATATCATATCGATTTTTTATGTCGGCCGATACCGCGACTGTACCGCGATTTAAAACCATGATTGACAACTTCTGGACCATCGGTAGAGGGAGGAAGTGTTTTGTCCACATCCCGAGGGCCGAAAAAAATATGTTGCATTGCATGCTCTAAATGAATAACCAATTTATGATTGTCCTATGTTTTGTATCATTTTACGTCCGTTGGTCAATCACAAACGATTAAAATGACATACTAGCATGAAGCCCCTATGGTTAAGTCTTAAATAATATATTAAAACTTATAACCCATTCTTTTAAATCTATTTATAACAAACTAACTAAAAAATGTAACATACAAAACTTTTCATCGCTTAATCCACATCAGCATACACAAAATAAATTATTCATATGCATTTATGCTCATTCTGAATACTATATAAACACTTTAAAAATAACCTTAATTTATAAAGTTAGAAGGCATACCTTTGAATTGGATTACATCTACACAAATGGGCCCAAGAGACATCTTATTGAAAAGGCAGATATTTAGCCAAGAGACATCTTTTATTGAAAAGAAACATCTTATGTATTTTTGAAATGACACATCCACAAATGGGCCCCAATAAGGTGATGTGGCTTCTCCTAAGGCCATGATTGAAGAATTTTTTTTTTTTTTTTTTTTTTTTTTTTGCAACTAACATTAAGCTTTCAAGAGAAAGTATGGTTTTCATATGAGCCTACCCTCTTGCATTTAGGAGATGAATATGCAAGTGCCCTCTCACAAACTTCAAAAACGTATAAAGAATACACTAGGCTAGGCCAGTTTCTAGTGAGGAATTTCTGCTAAGAAATTACTGTCGTGTAATTTTTGAAAGTGACATGACATCTTGTTAACCAAACTTTTTGAATTTCATAATATTTCTCACTAGTATTTTTGGATTCATTCCAACCGCTGTCTCTTGTTATTTTTGAAAATTCAGGAATTTCACTCCCTTTGGGCCTCTTCATTTACTAGAATTCTAGAAAATTTTGTTTGAGAAATTCCTAAATTCCTAGATAAGGTGGAATTCTTGTATCTTTCTTTGGACTTGAGCATTCAGGAATTCCACAAAATATACAAAAAAAAAAAAAAAAAAAAAGTAGAATTACTAAATTCCTAGGGCTTGTTCATTTGCTAGAATTCCATAAATTCTTGTATGGGGAATTCTTGAATTCCTAGATAAGGTGGAATTCTTAAATCCTCCGAAGGGCATAAGGATTTTGGAATTACACCAAAATGCAAAGAATGCGGAATTCCTGAATACCTAAAGGCTAATTGGGACTTATCATGTGCTGGAATTCATAAATTCTTGTCAAGAATCAAGGGATTTGGAAATGCCAAAAACTCCAACCACTAGAATTCTAGTAAGGAATTCTAGTAAAGAAACAGGCCCTAAAGGCCAATTGGGACTTATCATGTGCTGGAATTTATAAATTCTTGTCAAGAAACAAGGGATTTGAAAATGCCAATGGGACATGACATCATGTCTCAAAACCCCCAACCACTAAAATTCTACTCATGAATTCTAGTAAAGAAACATGCCCTTTGTATTTTTTAGAATTCCTGAATGCTCAAGCCCAAAGGAGTATCCATAAATATCACTATGTCTGGGAATTCTGGAATCCCCAAACAGGAATTCCTTTAAGGGCATGTTTGTGTAACACTTTTACGCAAAAAAAAGTAGATGTTTTTCTGCAGAAAACTCATTTTTTATATGTTTGGTGTAGAACAATTCCACAGAAACGCTTTCTTGCCAGCTTTCTTGCCTCACTAGGATTTTTCTTGCTAATGTTAGAAATAGGTTTCCTATAGGGGGGTATGGAAAATCGATTTTCTCGAAAAATTTCTCCCTCTTTTACATTTCAACTCAAAACCGTACAACTCTCCTATTTTTATTTTTAAAAAAATATATATTATTTGTTGTTGAATAAATAATATACATGTTATATTATTTTCCTTCAAAAAGTTGTTTCACCAAACAATCAAATTTGATCTTTTATAAGGAATCTACAGTCACACCAAACAACATTGTCACCAATTCAACGAGGAAAAAAGACTTGCACCAAACAATTTTCCAGTTTTGATAGGGTAAAATTAACCTCCTCTTCTCACTTATCTCCCAGTTTATCTTTGTTAAATCTAGCTGTTTTAGCTGACATTTTCTTTTTAATTTTAGTAGATGTTGAAAGATCTTAGGGAAAATAAACAAGAAATACTTCGATGGATATGAAAATAAACAAATTAGAATGACTTCATTTTGTTTATGTATTTTAGTAAGATTCTGTAGGGCTTTCATTTCAGGAATAAAAAATTTGTACTTCTATGAGGCTTGTGCGTTAATTCTGCAACAGACCAATCTTCTAATGCATGACAGACGGAGAATCCCAACCATCCATATGCTGGGCCTTGAACACTAAGACCCAAGAAGAGAAATAAAAAAAATAAAAATAAAAAAGAAGCCGCCCAACTTATATCTATCAGATATAGACTTCTTTTTATAACTTTTTTTTAAAAGAAATTCAGTCCTCCACTAGCCAAAATATCCACCAGCAGATACGGAGGGAAACAAAGTAATCTAGTGAGTGTAAGCCATATGGTGCAGATTGCTACCAGTACAGCACAATTTCTTTCCATGCAATTCATAAATGCTATCTGTGTTGTAAGTATGTTTGGTACTAATCTACGTGACAGCATTCATAACTTTTATGATCAAGTGGTTATGGTGATGATTTGAGCCTCCGTCTAAAAAATGCCGCACCCTTATGGCGTGCATGTTGAACGCAGCTTTAGGAGGGATAACAAGGTCTATGCATAGATTAGAATGCACAGCATAATCAGGTCATTATGCGGGCTTTTTGGACTTTGCTCAAATTCGTCCTTTTTAGGGAGGTGGTCCATGTTACATCTACCTACCTCCACGGACTCGGAGATTCTTTAAAATAAAATGAAGAAGAAGAAATGGAATCATTACTACAGCTGCTGCAGTTTTTGACAAAACAAAAGAAGACTTCTGGAGCCTCTCCTTTTATCCTTCCAACTGCTTTTAACAAATGCATCCATCCCCTTTGTCATAGACTCATACTCATATTATGGTCGGTTAAACAAGTTTCAGAGGGAGGGAACTGAGATGAAGCAACTTGTTTTAAGAGGCAAACATGCTAATTAAGCTGCTAACCCAATGACAGTAATGAGGATTGGGCTGTTGACAATTTGTGTTGAACAGTCAAAGCACAGAAATGACTTTATGCATAGAGACCCAATACAAAGGAATGTGCTCCTTGTTATTCATTATCTTCTATTCTCATCGCTGAACTCTCTAAGTGTTTACCTAAAAAACAGCAACTACTACTCTTAAGAAGCCAAACGATCTTGAAGAGAAACATAAAAGGAAGTCTTACAGAGGTTTTTACGATTATGATTTTTCTTTCCTCACTTCATCCTAGGATTATGAGATCTCAGATCGACCTTTTGGTCAACTATTTACACTCCATTTTCTACTTCAATGCCCTTGAAACTTGAGCTTCTTCGGTCTTAGCAAACCTCCCCTGGACCCTGGGTTGATTATCAGCTAAAGCTTTCCTGCAGGCATACTGGAAGAGAGAATGTCATCAACAAGTAATTGGCACACTGAAAATACGAGGAAATCGAGGACAATAATTCTTCGAACATGAAACAAGTTTAATTGTAAGCTATTGTTATGTCAAAACTTGACCTCCACCAGAGAACCCAAAAATCATTTTTTATTGGTAGATATGCTACATAATGCTATTTATTGTATGATTGAAGAAAGCCGTTTTGAGTCACTACATACAGTCACTTGTGGACTTTTGTTACCTTGACTTTACAACTGTAAAGCTAAACACCATTTGCTTTTATTTCAGATAGGAAGCAAGCAATATGTTCAATGCTACTAACATGGTCAAATTTAAAGAAAGCCATGGATTCAGGTGTTCTTTACCCTATAAGCTGACTACTTCTTTCCATTTTCTGGATCAAATACAATTTTAAAAGGAATATAAAGAGCAGCACAGAAATGTTACAATCTAGGGAGAGGCATATCTAGGAAGGGGATGGGCTGTGCATGCAGAGCCCACTATTTAAACATCATTATGGGACTTTATTGTTGTATTGGAATATGAAAAAGTCATGTCTCTTGGAAGTGTCCTTTGGTGGGCTATACAAAGTTGTGTTGTCGCTGTTTTGAGATGTATAAGAGTGCTTGTAGTTTGTCAAGTGTGCAGAATGGTAACGATCTTGTTATTGTGAGTTGAAAAAATAATATATCAGCCTTTGTTATTGTATCACCTCACGCACACACACAAGTCTCTTTCTATCTTGTTTGATATATCATGGCACATGTTGATTTTCTTAAATATGTGAAATGTCGTATTTCTTCAAACTGGTATCAGAGCTTTTAAAACATGATGTATTTCTACATGATAACTGCCTATTACCTTAATTTTCCTTCCAAAGTCTCTCTTGCTCTTCTTCTTTCTGTATCTAGAAAGCTTTTGCTTGCGTTCTTCAATTGTGAAATTGCCAATAGTTGGCATCCGATCGAAAGGAAAACAGACAAGGCTTGTGTTACTGATACCAAGAGCCTGTCAGAAAAACCCAAAATCAATGACCTCCAACATCCTGTGAAAATGGCCACACACATCTAAATTTATCATAGTAGGCATACTGTTGGCATTCAAGATAGAGAGATATGCAGTCACATTTTTACTAGATTTCAGGGGCATACCCTGATCCCTGGCACTGAGGCAAAAGAAGAAGAATGGTGTAATATAAACCCAAAACATGGTTTTGAGAAATGAAATTAAATATGCTTTCACAAAAAGAAGCATTGTGCACATTAACATGTTCAAGATCTTATCCACACTTCCCATGATATATTCATACAAAAAGGAGCATTTTGCACATTAAGATGTTCATGATCTTATCCACAATACCCATGATATATTCATGAATAGGCTTTGAGCCGTGGTGCATATGTAAGCCAAGGGAAGAAGTGAGACCACTTCTGAACCATGTTTGGCAACCGGCTTACAACTTTTATCACAATTCCAACATTAATTTAGCTGCATAGTGGGATAGGTTTTGATGATGATTATAATGATTTGTTCGACAAGCAAATCTAGAGCACAGTAGCAGCTGGGTAATTCATTACTCAAGCAAAGATTGTATGTTTGAATAATGATGCCCCTTTAGGCAGCATGTTTAAAAAATATTCTGATTCACTGTTTGACTTCATAGATCAGTTTCTGACATTTTTCCTGTAAAACATAGGATTGTGCTAATTCTATGAAAAACTCAGATATACTGGACAATTTCTTTCAGATAGTTGGACTTCAACCAACTAAATCTGAGCAGAACATTCAACGAATTCTAAATTAAAAAGAAAACCACATTTTGAGCCAACAACTTGATTTTGTTTAGTTTGGATCTCCATTGCTTCCCTTTGATTTATCATGGCCAAAATAGTGTTATTCTTGGACTCATATACACTGCTGAATTGGACACACAAGAGAGAATGCAATTAAAATACAGAATCCCACAAGTTAATCACAATCTATTTCATGCATCTAATCTAGTGGTGAATATCATCATGAGAGTGAAATCGCACAGTTGCAAATTCAAGTGGGGCAGTGTAATCCAACAGTTCCCTTTGTGAAAGGTGGGTCACCATATATGGAAGGCAATTCCTATATATGTGTATGTATAGGGCTAGCTTAAGGACTTTATGCCTGAGCAGAGCATTTGGCTCTCAAAAGAAAGCTACTCATGTCCTATGTTTTTCAGTCCTACTGCAAATGTTATTCCATTTTGACTGAAAATTCAGCATGAGCCAATTTATGAGGAAAGGATTTTAGCAAATTCTTTGAAATCATAAAAAGTGGCCCGCTCTAGTCACTGAACACTACTATATCGACACTGTTAACTCTAGCATTCATATTTATGAAGAAATGAGGTGCCCAACTCTCTCTAGCATCTGTACATATAAAGAAATGAATTGTAAGTGGAGTATTCTGACCTGAATATCTCCCTCACTGTATGCTCTTCGCATCCCTAAAGCAGCTCCCAAATCCATTGTCTGAAAATCCAGAAACGTTGGCCTCACTGCACCACCGCCACCGCCATTTACACGCTCCACTGAGCTCAAAGATCCAGAACTAACGCTTTTCTGCATTAGCACCTCAGAAATCAATTGTTCTTTTTCCACATTCAAACCCCCTTCTGTCTGTATGTCAGGAACCTTAACATCTGAGGAGGCCTCGGCAAAAGGTTCTCCTACTGCAGATTTTTCTAAGAGATCCTTCTTGCAGTCATAGAAGACCTCACTCAACAAATGCTCACATTGAATTGATTCAATGTCTGTGACCCTGATAGTCTCTGTGGAGATGGCATCTTCACTGTTGGAAATCACAGACATGGCAGCGGCCATGGGGTCAAGCTCCAATTCTGGTTCTTCTATGATTGGCTCTGGAGCTTTAAACAAATCTCCTTCTCCACCCAAGTCATATTCTGAGACAATGGATGTCTGAACCGGATTGCTCTACAAAATAAGAAAAGAACAACAAAAAATTCAAATGAGATGTGGAGAAAAGAAATAAATAAAAAGGAGTTGTTGGAACCATGAAGGCAGCTGGACTCAGGCATTCCACTAAAGCCGTCTTCTTCGGTGAAGACGGAAGAATGAAGATTAACAGCTAGAGATGCAAAAATACAATGACAGAAAGCATTTGGGTCTGAAGTCTAAACATCAGGAAACATGCTCTCAAACGGACAGTATGAAGCCAACTGCCCAATTCAAGGGAAAAATCGAAAAAGATGTTTCATTTGGTACGTCCAAGAAAAAGTAAAAACAAGATCAGAATTCTTGGACAAATGTTTAGGATAACTCCGAAAAAAATATAGATATCTTAGAAATGAACAGGCAACCATAATCATGTTAAGCTTGGCCTGTTAAGCCTGGCCCATGGCCCATGAAGGAACCCAAGGCCCATCAGTCAATCCAGTCCAGCAACAACTGTGCATATTTTAGTAATTGATTGCTTTCCTAACTTAGATTAGTAATTAATGTAATTAGCTAGTTTCCTATGTAAGAGCCTTGATTAAGGCATGTATATTCCTATATATAGGTGATCATTCTCCAAAGGAAGGGGAACATAATACAAATCAGTTTCCAAGAGCTCTCGTTCCATTCTTGTATTTTCCAATTGTGAGAATGACATGGTATCAGAGCTACTGATTCATGCCCTAGCATTCTAAGTTTCCTCAAGTCTCAAGGACCTATAGATCCTCCCTGCTTCCACGTCTGGAAGCTCTTGGTGTATCTCCGATCATCTCCAATTGTCTCCGATCATCTCAGATCATCTCAGATCAGGCGTGGCCCACCTAAGATCGTCTTCAACACCTCTGCGGAACCAGCCCAAGTTGGTCGACTGGAATTCTCAGTTATTTTGGTGATTTTTCAAGAATTTTTTTCTATTCCCAGGTCGGTCTTCTACTGCATTCAGTGAATCATCAAGTTTATTAATCTGTTTTCATCTCAGCCGTCCAAAAAGCTGGATCTGGACTGTTTTTGGATGAATCTTCTTCCATAAGTTGCGTAAATCTTCTGTGCTTTCATCCATATCATCTGATTTGCAAATTGATTTTCTGGTGGGGCCCACGTCCAAAACCCAACCCAATTTTTTGGGTCGTCAGTCCTGTTGAGGACTTCTCTCTGTGCTACAGTGACGTATCAGCTCTTTTGCACTCAAACTGTTTTTCATCCACTTCTTGCTTGCTTCAATTACTGTTTCACTCCAATTTTTTTTCCAATCTGACATTGAGATGGAAAAATCTGAGGTAACTTTGATCAAGTTCACTGGAAAAAATTACCCTGCCTGGTCTTTCCAATTCCAAATATACCTAGAAGCTAAGGAATTGTGGGGTTTTGTTTCTGGTGCTGACCCTAAACCCACTGAGGATGAAAAGAAGATATCCTCTTGGCATACTAAAGATGCCAAAAATAAAATCATGGATTCTGGGATCCGTCGAGCCACATCTGATTATGAATCTCAAGCCCTACTCAACCTCTAAAGCCATGTGGGGGTATTTGAAGAAAGTATACCATCAAGACAACTCTGCGCGTCAATTTCATCTTGAATGCGCCATTGCTGAATATGCACAAGGGACCTTGTCGATACAAGACTACTATTCAGGATTCCGTACACTGTGGTCGGAATACGATAGTATTAAATATGCGGATGTGGCTGACAATGTTTTAACAGTGATACAAGATCTTCAGGCCTCTAGTCAAAGGGATCAGTTTTTGATGAAATTGCGCAGTGAATATGAAAGTGTCCGATCTGCCCTGATGAATCGGACGCCATTACCTTCCTTGGATGTTTGCTTAAATGAACTCTTACGCGAAGAACAGCGCATTGCAACCTCGGCTCATATAGCGCAACAAAAGACAGAGACTTATTCAGTTGCGTTCTCGGCTACTAAAACTTCTCAGCCTCCGCCACGCGACTTGAGCAAAACGCAATGTTACAGTTGTCAAAAATTTGGGCACATTGCAACTCAATGCAAACAGAAGGTCTGCAGTTACTGTAAAAGGTCGGGACATATCATTTCTGAATGTCGCCGCCGCCCACAACGTCCATCACCACAGCCTCCGACTCCACAGTATCAGACTCCACCATATCAGCCTCCGCATGCGTATGTTGCTTCTTCGGTTATGCCTGCTTCTACATCTGCACCTTCACAGCCTGGGCCCTCATCCTCTCTTACTCCTGAATTGGTTCAACAGATGATTGTCAATGCTCTCTCTGCTTTTGGTCTGTCAGGTACATCCCCTCCATCTTCTCCTTGGTTCCTTGATTCCGGGGCGTCTAATCACATGACGTCTTCTTGCGCACCACTCTCCAATGTGCGAAGATACACTGGCCCTCTTCAAATACATACTGCTAACGGGGGTCATGTTCCCATTATTGCTGTTGGTGACATCCCTGGTCCCATGCCATTGAAAAATGTTTACCTTTGTCCTAATTTAACTTCCAACCTATTGTCAGTCGGGCAACTTGTTGAAAATAATTGTAACATCTCTTTTTCTTCTTCTGGTTGTGTTGTGCAGGATCCGATGTCCGGGAAGGAGATCGCGAGGGGGCCTAAGTGTGGACGCTTGTTTCCGCTGGATTTTTCTAAAATTTCTAGGAATCAATTTGACAATAATGTGTTTTGTTTTTCTCTTAGCGATAACTGCCGATTGTGGCATAATAGACTCGGACATCCTAATTCCAAGGCTTTGTCCCTTATGTTCAATTCTGGTTTATTCAATAAATCTATTGGTTTCTCTTCTTGTGTGCCTTTTGATTGTGCTACTTGTAAATTGGGAAAGAGCAAAACTCTTCCATTTCCTCATTCCACTTCACTCACCACTCAGTGCTTTGATTTAGTTCATAGTGATGTATGGGGAATTGCTCCAGCTCTTTCCCACGCTCACTATAAATATTTTGTGACTTTTATTGATGATTTCAATCGGTTCACATGGGTCTACTTTCTGCATTCCAAATCTGATGTTTTTAATGTTTTTAAAATTTTTTTAGCTTATGTTGAGAATCAATTTTCCACCTGCATTAAAATCTTGCGATCTGATTCCGGTGGGGAATATGTGTCCTCCGATTTTCAACGGTTTTTGCAAAACAAAGGCATTATTTCTCAAAGAACTTGTCCTTATACTCCACAGCAGAATGGCATCGCTGAAAGGAAAAATAGACATCTCCTTGATGTCACTCGTTCCCTTCTTCTTGAATCATCGGTTCCTACCCGTTTTTGGGTTGAGGCACTGGCTACAGCAACTCATCTTATCAATCGTATGCCATCAACCTCCATTGAAAATCAAAGCCCATATTACCGTTTGTACAAGACCTATCCATCCTATAAAGATCTTCATGTTTTTGGCTCCACTTGCTTTGTGCACTTACCTCCTTCTGAGAGAACCAAACTAACCGCACAATCAGCTCAGTGTGTGTTTTTAGGTTATGCGCCCTTCCAGAAAGGGTTCATTTGTTATGATCCTCACATTCGCCGTTTACGTACCTCTAGGAATGTCGTTTTCTTTGAACAACAGTATTTTTTTCAAAAACACATTGATCCTCCTGACTCTTCCTCTTTCGTGTCTTTACCTGGTTTTTCTGACACCCCGTCAGTTGTTCGTTTTCATCCTAACTTTGTGTATCACAGACGGAACAGAGAAGCGCCTCCCAGGGATCCCCCTCCTGATCTCCCTCCGGCATCCGGTCCACAACCGGCACTTGGTCCATCTGGCCCTCCTTCATTGCGTCGCTCTACTCGCATTTCAGTCCCACCCGACCGCTATGGGTTTTCCCATACTTCCTTAATGGCCACTTTGTCTTCTTCTTCCATTCCCCGATCCTATTCTCAGGCTGTGCAGGATACATGTTGGAACAAGGCTATGCAAGATGAATTGGCTGCTTTAGAGAAAAATCATACGTGGGATATTGTCCCCTCTCCTATGGGTGTCAAACCTATTGGCTGCAAGTGGATCTTTTCTCTCAAGTTAAAATCAGATGGCACTCTAGATCGGTATAAGGCGCGCCTTGTTGCTCTCGGAAATCGGCAGGAATATGGCATTGATTATGATGAGACTTTTGCTCCCGTCGCCAAGATGACCACCGTCCGCATCATCCTTGCTGTTGCTGCATCTCAGTCCTGGCCTCTTTATCAAATGGATGTAAAAAATGCGTTTCTTCATGGTGATCTCAAAGAAGATGTTTATATGCGTCTACCTCCAGGGTCCTCCTCTAGGAAGGGTATGGTTGCTAAGCTTCGTCGCTCTCTCTATGGTCTGAAGCAAGCTCCTCGCGCATGGTTTGAGAAATTTCAAGCTGCCCTTCTCCGTTTGGATTTTCATCCTAGCCAGTATGATCCTTCCATGTTCCTACATCATGCTTCGTCCGGGATTACTGTGCTCCTAGTCTACGTGGATGACATTGTCATTACTGGTCCCAATGCACAGATGATTCAGGTACTCCAAGCTTCTCTTCATCAGACATTTCAAATGAAGGATCTAGGCCCCTTACATTATTTTCTTGGTCTTGAAGTTCATCAATCGCCTAAGGGTATAGTTCTAAATCAGCACAAATACACGGTTGATCTTATTGATTTTGCTGGCCTTACCTCTTCTGCTCCAGTCGATACACCAATCGAACTAAATGTCAAGCTCAGTAAAGAGGAGGGTGCCCTTCTTCCAGATCCTACCGCATATCGCCAATTAGTGGGTAGCTTGATCTACCTCACGATCACCCGTCCTGATATCTCATTTGCGGTCAACCTAATGAGTCAGTTCATGACTGCTCCTCGTCATCTTCATATGGCTGCTGTTCGCCGCATCATTCGGTACCTTATTCGCACACCGACTCGGGGGTTGTTCTTTCCATCCAACAATCCTCTATCTCTCAAAGCTTATTCAGATGCTGATTGGGCTGGTTGTCCGGATACTCGCAGATCGACGACAGGCTGGTGCATGTTTTTGGGTGATAGTCTCATTTCCTGGAAATGCAAGAAACATGCAAAAGTTTCCAAATCCTCTACTGAGGCTGAGTACCGTGCCATATCTGCTGCATGTTCTGAAATTCTTTGGCTCCGCGGTCTGCTCTCTGACATTGGTTTTCCAGCAACAGGAGCTACCCCTCTCTATGCAGATAATACAAGTGCAATTCGGATTACTGAAAATCCAATTTTTCATGAACGTACTAAACACATCGAGGTTGATTGTCACTTCATACGTGATGAGCTTAAACGTGATGTCATCAGTCTTCCACATGTCTCCACTGAGCTTCAGATTGCTGATATTCTTACGAAGGGTCTTCCCCGACCACGCCATCAATTCTTGGTTGGCAAATTGGTGCTCGTTGATTCCCCTGCATCAATTTGAGGGGGGGTGTTAAGCTTGGCCTGTTAAGCCTGGCCCATGGCCCATGAAGGAACCCAAGGCCCATCAGTCAATCCAGTCCAGCAACAACTGTGCATATTTTAGTAATTGATTGCTTTCCTAACTTAGATTAGTAATTAGTGTAATTAGCTAGTTTCCTATGTAAGAGCCTTGATTAAGGCATGTATATTCCTATATATAGGTGATCATTCTCCAAAGGAAGGGGAACATAATACAAATCAGTTTCCAAGAGCTCTCGTTCCATTCTTGTATTTTCCAATTGTGAGAATGACAAATCATTCCCACAGGCAACTTAGCTTGGATCTACACATTGAAACTCCTTGACATTAACACATGATTGCTATTGACATCACCAGGTAAAAACATCAGTTGGGTCAAAATAGATTTCACACATTTTAGGTCCTCGCATTGCTAATTTGTTGCTAATATATATGAGTGATGAGTTGATCATACCGAGCAAGATGTATCAAACTATTGAAACATGAGAAATGAATAGCTGCCAAAAGAATGAATCCAAGTGCTAATAAAGTTTGTGTCAAAACATTCTATTACAAAAGAAGAACCAAACAGATGCAGCTGATACATGAATCATACTAGGGAGAATGTTTTACATTATCAGTGTAATGTTTCAAAGGAAAACGTAAATTATAGTTATCTTCTTGAGGAAAACAGATCCAATGGTAAATATTACAAAAAGATATATATTATCAACATTACCACAAGATATATATATATATACATATTTTTGAAAGATGTTTGTCAATGATGATCTTGATATTACATATTAGCAACACTGATAAAAAAAAAAAAAAAAATGTTACAAAATAGCAATAGGGCAATCTATGATTCCTAGACATGGGTCTGGGGAGCAGGGCTGGCTCTAATTCAAGACACTTGTACAATATCCTATCCAAAACATGACATTTTACATTTTTGTATTAAGATTTTAATTAGAAAAGACTCACACTTGACACCTTGTGACTGTGAGCAACCTCTCTCTTTTATCAACATCTCTTCTCTCTCTCTCTCTCTCTCTCATATCTATATATATATATATATATATGCTCTCTCAATTTCCTTGACTAAGATAAACAATTAGGAGCAAAGATCAGCCCAATTTGACAATCATAATTTAATGTTAGCTTAACTGAGAAAACACAAAAAGCATGTCACACTCATCTAAAAGCTAAAATTTATTTAGCTTTTAGCCTATAGGTAATTCTTTTATATATTTTTTTATAAGAAGAATAGTCATGGGTAGTGGGTACCTTCATCATTTAATCAGAAGGGGTGCAGGCAGGTTACTAAAATGCATGCTGGGGGGTGCACCTTTGTTAGTTAGTTCATTAGAACCACTAATTTATAATCTATAGAAGTTGTAGTGACCAAAAACGTGATTTGAAAAGTAGATTCCTACAGCATATTCAGGAAACTCCAATAGTATCTCACAAATGACGAGAATGCCCTCGAGGAATGTAGTATCAGTATTCAGTAACTCCTTTCCTTGTAGTTGTAGGCAAGGACAGATATTATTTCATGGTTGCAACTTGCAACTCTTTTTATTTCCTTTTTAGGCCATCTGTTACTTCTCTCCAAAAAAAGATATCTGGTAAAGAACAAGTGAAAAATAATTGCTTTTTTTCCTACTTTTTTTTTAATTTTTAAATACTCTCTCTCTCTCTCTCTCTCTCTCTCTCTCTCTCTCTCTGTGATGATTTCAAGATATTTTTTTTATCGCCAAGTCGAAAAGAACAAGGACAAGACAGAGAAGACAAGGGAATTCAAGAGATGGATGGCCTTCACCTCTTCTCTTTTCACCAGACTACAAGGCAAGGCAAAGGCATTAGGACCCAAAAAAAAGAAAAAAAAAAGGATCTGTAACAGAACAAGTTCTATATTTACACACCCAAAAAAAAAATCTAAAAAGAAAACTTTAAAAAAAAATGTCATTCTTTTTTCTTCTAAATTCATGGAAGAGAAAGGAATATATGCAAGAATTTAAACCCCAATTCTCAGCAATGATCTTACTATAAAGAGAATCAGGAGGAGAGAGAGAGAGAGAGAGAGAGAGAGAGAGAGAGGAGATGATGAGAAATATGGAGCTGGAAATGAATGAAATGAAGAGCAGAATTAGTAGCTTATACCGTTACATTAGTTTCGTGTATGCGACACAAGTCCTCTACTTCCTGAGAGAAGCTCTGGAAGTAGTAGGGAAAAACAAGCCCTGCTTCTGCATACATTTCTCTCTCTCTCTCTCTTCTTCTCTTCTTCTTCTTCTTCTGCTTTGAAAGAAGAAAACTAATAAGCAGAGTAAGAGGAGAAATAGAACAGCTCCACCACTGCTACTTTTCTTTTACCGCTCTGCTTTGTGTAATTGTGTCACCACCTAGTTCTCTTTTTTTACTGGGTCTTTTTCCATACATGTGTTTATGCGTGCGAAAGAGAATTGGAAAAAGGCAGGTGAGGTGAATGGTGATGCTCAAATAAGGACAGTGTGTGGGACATTGACATTCTGACTTCTCAGACTACATACATTGTCTATGGGACAGGTACAGGTACAGGATGGATCCTCTCCAGCGATAGGATTTTACTCTTTTTAACGGATGCCTACAAGTGAACCATGGTGCCAACAGCTGATAAGTCAAAATTTTCCTCTCTTAATTTTTAGTTCAATAGGAGTGCCTCCCTATTTTTAATTGAGGGCATGATGAAAATATGATTAACACGATAATAGCATCAACATCGGGTGATGAAAAATTCGCTCAATCATATGGTTAAACTCACTCCACAAGGAGATAGAATTTGAGATGAATAATTCAAATGATCATCATGCGAGCCCCATGGTATAATATGAAAGTCCTATCGTAGATTAGGATCGTGTCTCCTTATCTATGCTATTCATTGTTCGTTTATACATACATACATGCTTATAATCATATTACTCATACCTAAAATTAGATTATTATGACCATTATGCTAATGATGATGATCAAACAGATAATGATACACTGTTGTGATTTTTCTTACAGTCTTTGACCAAAACGCGTGCATTCAATAGATTTCCTAAACTAGGGAAGAGAATACAAGTCTGCTTAAAAGTCTTTTGTAGGGCCCCTACAGAGGCAGGCTCTTGACTGTAATTAGCACACTAGAGTGTAGAAGGCAAAACACTCCAGGTTTTCCTGCCACGTACGTACCAAGTGGGCTTACTGCCTGCCATGTGTCAACTGCTAGAAAGAGATGTCTAATTAACAAGCTTGTCATGGATCCAATATATGCCTGTGGAACCATTTTTTTTTTTTTCCTGTTTTTTTTTTTTTTTTTTCAAAAAAAAGAGGATACGAACTCACGCACGTGCACCCACACCACACATGTCAGTACCTAACAATTAAATTTAGATCAGGGCTCAGATACATGTCATTAATAGCCTTTTTTTATGAACCATGATATCCCTGCCAACCCAGCCTTTGGACTTTTGAATTCCAACCTAGGGGTTTACTTAATTCTGACGAGCAAAGACTACTCCGTAGGGTACTTACATGGCTGCACACATAATTCCCAGATAATTGAGATTTTAAATGTAATGAATTTATGTCATCTGATGAGATGCTCTATAATTATGAAAGTTTCTCCAATGCTCATTTAAGCCCTCACCAAAGGCCGGACCCCCTTGAATTTCTCCCAATGGATGGTGCAAAGGACTGCTTGTGCCCAGGAGAAATTCGACCTTATAATTATATTATTATCACCATGAACAAAGTCTTGTCCAACAATTTGAGGAGTTCTAAAAGATTATAAGATTATAAAATAAAAAAAAAATAAAAAATAAAAAATAAAAAAAAATAACTTAAGAGAGCATTTGAATTCTAATGAACCAACCGCAAATAAATGAAAATTCACACATTTGAATAAATAATCAGTTACAAGTTACAAGTACTTTTCGTCACAATCAATTACAGATAATCGGAGTTATATATCTTTGGAGTTAAAGCTGCTCTTGTATTGTGTAATAGAGTTATAAGAATCCAGACAAGGGCTTGATAGAGTTACATATGGTGAGAAGTGCAAGTAACTTGGACAAGCAAACCATCAACATTAATTTTGTGTAGTGTACATGGAAAATTGATTCTCTAGACTTTCACTTTTTTGTAGACTTTTTTCCTTCTCCCATTGAAAATGCTTTGTGTGGAATTGCAAGAAATCAAGCTTATTTTACATATTTCCTCCCTGGAATTGTGAAAAACCAAGCTTATTTTACATGTTTCCTTATGCTAAAACGGCCAAATTAAACAACGAAAAATTTCCATTGCGAAAACGTGGCTGCAGAAACATGCCGTTGAGGATATAGACGCCACTTAAGCTGTATTACAATATGGACAAACTGTATTCCCATCAGTTGAGATTCTTATCAAGTAGCAGACGAGAAATTCCCAAAGGAGGTCCTCTGTCACTGCGTGATGTAGAATGCTGGTGTGAGTATGTTGCCCCAAAATCGTGAACTTTTAACATCACAACAAACTATTTCTTATATGCAGAACATTGGTCAAATCGTTTTTCAATATCCATTCGTAGAAAGAAAACTGATCAAGGGGGGTAAAGATCTTGCTATATGTGACGTCATCATTAGGAATCCATGTTCTCAAATTGATCCATCATATCAAGGTACAATTACATTCCGGGCTCATTTGCTTGCTTCGAGGATAAATCACTAGGAAACCCTTGTTGGAGATGTTCGAGATTATTGGGTTTATGTCTTGTATTCCGTGTTAATTGAATTTGTCTATTGAGTTTGTCATGGAGTGGGTTCAGGATTAGGGGTATTTTGGTAAAATGTATCAAGACTTTTTTAGGACTTAAGAAAGAGGAGATTATATATAAATGTAATATATAACCGTAGGCTACGAAGAGAGTTAAAATTTGAGTCGGTACTATAAAAGTTACAATCACATTCAAGGTTCATTTACCAAGGGCCCGTTTGTTTGCATAATATATATAAGAATCAAATACATTGGAACGGTCAAATGAGTTCCACCGAAGGATTATTAGAGAGGTGAATGATGAAA
>QPKB01000013.1:3589390-3693932 GCA_003546025.1 Camphora micrantha | reverse complement strand
AGCAAATGTGTATCTTTTCATGTTATGTTCTGCTAGATGTTATAAGTCTTTGATGATGATGAGTATGACGGTGACGATTGTGATGTCATGTAATGGTAAAGGCAACTTTGTTATCACATGATCCTGCAAAAATATGCTATTATGCAATCTGTTATCTAGAAAAAGATGATACCTCTGATAAAAAAGGATGATACTCAGTAAAATAAAAAGAAGCTAAAGAATGCAGCTTTTTCGGTGGACCTTCTCTATTCATATCTAATGGATTTCTGGAATTCTGCAGCTTCTTTAACTACATTGTTCCATGATGTTGTGACCAGTGAGGAACATATTCGTGAAAAGGTTCTTAATTTTATCAAGGATAAGGTGGGTGGGATTTTATTTTTAAATCCCTCAATATTAGTGCTCATTATTCTATTCTTACAAGTTTGTGCTAAATATCTTATACCAGGTGTTTCCTCTCAAAGCTGAGCTCTTGAAGCCTCAAGAACAAATGGAAAGACATGTAACTGATTTAGTAAAGAAAGTACGTCTATGAACATGCTCTCCTGATGGGACGATTGGCCTTTTTATTTTCAGTATTGTTTGTCTAAAGTTAGTTTAGGCCTTGCTTTATATGATCCGTTTATTTCTCATAGTGCATGTAATAATACTAACTACTAGGTTCCTTACTTGAGATTATGCTAAATTGGTTCTATGCTATTTCAGAGTTTACAAGATGTAACTGGTGCAGAATTCAAAATGTTTATGGATTTCTTAAAAAGTTTGAGTATATTTGGAGAGAAAGCTCCTCAAGAGCGTGTGCAGGAACTTATTGAAATTATTGAAGGGCAGGCTGATCTAGATGCGCAGTTCAATGTAAGTGCCTGCATTGTGTAAATTGGTATGATGAAATAGTGCTGCAACATGACATTGTTTGCATACTTCATAACTGTTAAATAGAAATTTGGGCCCTGTTTTTCATCTGTAAGAATACTTGATTGAATACAGTTGAGCATGTCAGAACTGTGCCACATTCAAGTCAAATCTGCATTTGTGAGACCACTTCTCATCGTGGCAAACTATTGGATCTCAAAAACTCCCAACTCACGCAACATGATAGGTGATGACCATGCCACCCTTGTAGGAGTGATTTACCATTGGATTGAGCTACCCATGGGCCATTATCGACTCCATTTTAGGCATTGACGTTAATCATGCCTCATGGTATTTTTCTTATGGATGACTGTGGGTGACATTCAGGCCCATGACCTATAACCAGTGGAGATTTAGATCCAAGGTTTTGGTACCTCCATTGACATGATCCTCATGGTACGGATCTGCTTGACTGTCTGATCCATATCACAAATGTGACACTGAGAATTGTATCCAATATTTTTTTCTTACCTTTTGAGATGAAAAATACTGCAACTCTGGTTCCATTTTAAAGTTCTGAAACCAATTGTTACCACATTATTTAAAAATGAGTGCAGCGACAAATTGATGAGCGTTCCCTGCCATTCGTGATGTATTACATTTGATTTTTGATATACATGTTCATATATGTATATATGTATATATTGTTTTAATTTAAATTGAGTATTCATACATTTAGTTGATAAAATTGTGCCCGTGTATGTATGGATTTTAGTTCTTTGGATTGGTCCTCATGTATCTCAATCTGGGACTTGATATTTTGTGCCCTTACTCTTTTACCATTGCACAAGGTGCATGTTAGGCGACCGTACTTCTGTATCGTGTATTTTCATAGCGTACAAGCTTTTATTTGTTTGATATGTGTCATGCTGTTATTGACTTTCCATTTATGTCCATTTCATGCTAAGTGTGCATTGATATATTGATGCTGTTTGCTTTTGCTTGAGCTGTGTTCCTAGTAAATATTTCCTCTCATTCACACAAGTTTTCATTTTGCATGCTAAACCTTGGTGCGGAAAGCAAGTATCTACCAATTGTGTTGTTTCTCCAACAAGTTGTCTATGTGGTGACTGTTGAGTGTGAGATGTTGTTTGTTACATAAAGCATAAAGAATTATGCTAATACCTGTGTAATGGTCTGTCTTTCATGTTCATGATTAAGACCTTTAATTTACATGATTAGGTTTATAATTATTTGTTATCGATGCATTGGCCACCTGAAAGTTCCTATATAGATGCTGTAGACATAAAAACAGCATTAAACATTATGATAAATCTATGGGCTTTCAAAATCCCTAATGGGCGGCTCAAACCAGTGGAGAAAGCAAGAAAAAGGAGCAAGGAAGTTCGAAGAAAACACAAGAAGAAAAGAAGGGAAAAAAGGGACAAATGGTGGGAAAAAATTAGGGGTAGGGGGTTACCCATGACAAGCCTCGATCTAATTCCAGATTAATAATTTAGGGCTAGGTTAAAAGGTTTGTATCAATCCAATGGATCTCATTCATTGGTAAATCTTAGGATTTAGGTGTGAATCGTATGATTCAAAACGTGTTATATTGATTCCTATAATTCAGGTGATTTGTCTAGGTGGGAACAACCAAGCAAACTGCTTTGACCACGCGGCAAGCATTCACAGTAATCACCTTCCACTGTCTGAGATTATCCATCGCAAGGATACTCCCTTAATATCGAGCCAAGCAAAAGCTAGGGCCCTCGTCAGGGCTTAGTGCCATAAGCCTACCAAAGAATCTGTAGACTGTCCTGCATGATAAGGATTTATTTTTATTTTTATTTTATTTTATTTTTTAATTTTAAAGAAGAGGCAGCTGAATATTGGCCATTTGTAGAACTTGTCTGCTTTTCTGGAATGTAAAATGTATTGACCAATTCAAGCAACGACTGAAAATGCTTTTCCTCCTCCTCCAAAAGATGCATTTTAAAAATAGAAACCAAACCACTTTGCCGCCTGTTCTCTCCATATAGAAAACTCACTGAAGTTTGTAGATTTTGGGCACATCAAAACAAATCTAGAAATATGCTAGCTCGAAGGGCAATCTCCATTCTCCCACCCATATATCAAGCCAAAAGTGCATGAGCTAACAATTCCCAACTTGATACCTTATATTACTAGTGGGGCTCCTTTACTAACATAATTCCTTTCTATAAATCTGAGCTATGGGCAGCATCCGCTTGAGTTTCACATCTATTCCTGGCCAATTCATATTTCACCATCCCAGTTTGCTTCCACAACCCACCGCCTCATCACAGAGCCTCCCAAGCCATTTGCCTAACAAAGCCCGATTCAATAGACTCAAGGGCCTAAAGCCTCTCGAGTTACTGACCAATACACCCAAAATGCCTAGACGGTTTGGCATTTTACTTTTAAAATAAAGTGGAATGAAGTGAAATAAAAAGAGAGAATAAAATATAAGTGGGTTGTGATGGTATTTTGTTTTCAGTTGTTTGTGATGGAATATTTTTGACTTTTTGTATGGAGAAATGGAGTTTTTTTGTCTTTTAGTGAATAAAGGTAGCTGCTTTTTGACTTTTTTTTTTGGAAAAGATGGAGGGAGTTGTAAAAAGTGCTTTTGATTTGATGTTTAACTTGACTTGACTTTACAAGTAAAATTACCAAACGGGCCTAAAGGTGCGGCAAACTAACTACTTAACAAAGCCAAGACCTGCTCCTTCTCCTTTCTAGTTTACGAACTGTCCTCCAATCAACTAAAGAAACCTTTTGGATTCTCTGTCCTGCCAGATGAACCCTCACTAGAGCCACTCATCACACTTGGAGACTACTATTGGACATTAAGGAAGGGACATGAAGTATATGGGAATATTAGAGAGATCAGCTTTAATAAGGTTTATCCTACCCCTCATGGATAATACCTGGCCTTCCATGTAGGCAACTGTCTTTCCACTCTTACGATCTTCGGGTTCCATACTGATTTAGAGGCAATCCCTTCACATAGAGGCAAACCAAATATGATGCCGAATGAGAACCAGTTTTGCAACCCATTACTCCTCTAAGCTCTGAAGACAATTTCTTATCAGCGCACTCTTAAAAAAGCTGACCTTTAGGCCAGACACTGCTTCAAAGCACAGTAACAGAAGACATGACTACCTCATGCACTTCCAAATTGCTTGTCTCCTTTTTCTTTCTTGAATATGAATGAATTTCTTCTTCTATAGGTTTTAGGTAGGGAACAGTAGTTTTTTTTTTTTTTCTTTTTTTTCTTTTTTTTTTTGCACCTATCTTGTTGGAGAGAAACTGTGGAAGTGGAATAACCGTTTTGGATTAGAACTGCAATTATTCGTAAAAGGTGCCTATAAAAAGGTTATAAAAAGAAGCAAAATCATTCATGTATTGTGAAGTGCTATGTGCAGTATGTTCTTTTCAAATGGTAGAGAGTGTAATTGTTAGCTGCAATGAAAATTATGCAGAAGTTCATTACAAGTTGTGATGTATTTGGTAATACATAAGTTTTTCCTTATCTTTTCCCCAGTATCTTTCTTGGGCATAAATATATCAATGTTAATTGTAGATTTTGCAGTACAATGGTGCTATCGGCATTATATTAAAACTATCCTGCTCTTAGAATGCATTTGGTTCGATATTACAGGTTTCTGATGTTGATCATATTGATAGATTGATGTCATGCATGCATATGGCTGTTCCGTTTTTCTTGGTATGGACTCAACTTATATCAAACATCATTTTGGTTTAGTCAGTTACTTGATATATTTGGTTCATAATTTTAGATCTGTTTCTCACTTTAAATCTTTACTTTTCAGAGGGGTGCATCGAACAACAAGTTCCTTAACTATTTGAACAAACAGATTCTTCCTGTTTTTGATAAGGTAATTTTATTACTCTCGTACAGAGTTTGCCATTTATGTTTATCATTAACCTTATTCTCTAAGTTGCCTCTAACCTTTTGGCTTGTTTTGTTTAATATCCACTACATTTCTACTCTGAAAGTCGTCCACAAGTTGATGTGCTGAACTTCTGTTCTTGATGCAGATGGACCTCAGGCCACATGTAAAGGGCCCTAGTAGATTTAGGATTTTTATTCACTAATTATATGTCATTAGTTTCTAATTTTATTAAAGGAAATGGAATTAGGATAGGATTCTAGTTTGCTTAGTTTCCTAGTTTAATTAGGTTTCTTAGGCCCTAAGTTATGTTTCTTATTTATATGACATTGTAGAACATGGATTTTTAGAGTTTGATTAATTGAATTGGGTTTTCCCATTGAGGTGCGTCATCGTTATCGTCTCTGTAGAGACTTGTTGAAGTGTCTGTGGACACGTGCTTTAGCACTCCATGCAAGCCCTAACCCTAGGGCTTGCATCAATTTGGTATCAGAGCTGAAGATCCATCACCTGATCGTTTGGACTTTGGAGTTTAGTAGTTTACCCCTTCCCATCTTTTCCATCACCGATCACCTTCATCATCGTTCCCATCACAGAACCCAATTCCTGCCCATTCCAAAAAAATACCCACTGGTCATGTCGAACCACTCCAACCCCATTCTTATCATCTTCCTGAACTCCTAAACCCTGCGTCCTTTCCTGCAAAACCAGCCACGTCAAACCCTAAACCCCAATCGAGCGAATCCCCAGCCAAAACCCCATCACTGAACCATTCCACCGAGCTAAACCCTTTTCCAATCAGCCACAATCCATAAAAATAAAAGTAATAAGAAAAAACTACCGTCACAGAAGTCAAACCTCCCTCCCAGACTCCATTCCACCATTCTGAACTCCACACCAAACTGAAGCCTCAATACCCTGAGTCAAACCCCTAGAAAATCAGACATCTCTACCAAACCCAAAACCCAGTCAGTCCACCTGCATCTGTTCTGGACTGTTGCATTGGACTCACGTATGGCACTATTTGTTCACATTCTTTATCTATTTATCATAGTTCAATAGGTCTTAGCAAAATGGGAATGACTCCTTAGCTAGGAATAGAATTCAATGCTCATGACATTGATAATTTTTGTCTTCACTTGCCTTCCTTTCTCATCTATATTTCAGCAATATCCAATTGTAAAATTATAATGCTTGTTAGGCCATGTTGTTCACTTGTTTGAATATGATTCCCTTCTTCAATCTATCCCCCACACTGTGCCTGAACCCCTCGATTAAAGATGTGATATGAGTCTAGGGTCAATGGGCTGTCTAGTGGGCTTGGAAGAGCCTGAGCCTGCTACAAAGCCAGAAGGTCATCCCAATGTGAGAATGGGCTGAGCTTCAGACTGAAAATGTACATATTATATATATATATACATATATTTATATATATATATATATATATAGAGAGAGAGAGAGAGAGAGGGAGATGCTCCTATGAGAGATGCTCTCACCTTACTATGAGAGATAAGGTGGGGGCCCTCACATCCATATCCAATACCAACAACTTAAATGTGAGGGCCCCCACTTTATCTCTCATAGTAATGTGAGAGATACTCTCACAGGAGCATCTCCTATATATATATATATATAGGATAATATTTATGTGCATCCATCCCTCACCATAGGGTGAGAGATACTTACATAATTGGAAATATTCATGTGCAAAAGAGAAAAAGCCATATATGGTCATATGCAGAAAAAATAATGTTCATATGCAAAGAGGGAAAACCATGTAAGTGCCCCTCACCCTATGGTGAGGGATGGATGCACATGAATGTCCCCCGTATATATGTGTGTATATATACATATATATATAAATGTATATGTATATATATATATATTAACAATGCAGAATTTAACATGAAGGATATTTGATGCCAGTTCTTGCTTTGAGTTCAATGTTAATATGTGATCGAGTTTTGTTTTCTGGTAGGTTACTTGTTTTCACTTTAGTTTAATGATGGCTTCTCTCTGACAGATTCCTGAAGAACGAAAGATAGACTTGCTCAAGAGCCTTGCTGAAAGCTCGCCCTACACAACACCACATGATTCACGCCAGCTTCTTCCATCTGTTGTTCAGTTGCTAAAGGTACAGATGGATACATAATATTTATTGCACAATTGTGTGGAACCTATTCGCACCACAAATAAAATTTTGAGTCCTTTTGGCTGATTGTTGAGATGTAGTTTATACTGATATGCACGTTGGCCTTTTCATCCAGTCAGAACTCTGACAGTTTTTTTTTTTTTTTTTACCTGTTAAATTTCGAGGTATCTTGTGAAATACTTGTTAATGCCTTTAGCTCCTGTCTGCAGCAGTTTTAAAATGGTCAGAAAGGTTGGTCTACGTTAGTTAAGAGTATTCCGCTTGAGGTGGAACGCAAATACCAAAGTTTTTTGTCTTATTTTTTTATACTGCCTCAAATGGGGGTGTTTTAGTGCGAACTTCTTCCTCTATATCACCTCATAGAACCATGTGTTGACTGGACGAATTCTAGATCTACAACAAGCAGGTCCTTAGGAGTAGATGCTTCAGTTAAAAACTCATCCACTAATCTTTTAATGTTCTTAGTAGTCATTTGTTCGCACCCATTTACATATGTACATGTTGCACACGTGTAACATTTACACATACATATGTTTGTTTGTGCCCATTTATGCAGGTGTGAAAATGGTGTGTAAATGAGGATATTTTCATATGAAAGTTTCCACACTTGAAAGGTGTGAAATTATTACACCCCCCTTGATTAAGAAGGCATGAGTACTGAGTATGTAGGACGCTGGGCCAGGTTGTGGTATCAAATCCTTTCGCCACCTTATATTTTTTCCTACTCCTGTGGGCCTCACAAATTTAATCTGAAACATCCAAAATTGCTGGTGATCCATTAACCTCCTAACATTTAGTTTCATGTCTTAAACATTAATAGATTTTGAGAAATACAAAAATTTTACATATGTAATTCGAGCTGTTCAATTTTTACTCATTTGAAAATGGTGCTTCAAAAACAAACATGTTATTGAGTTTTGCATCTGTAAATTTTACATATGTAAACTCCACATATGTAAATCCCATTTTCACATCCCAGGCAGGCCAAGATTTTGAACTGCAGTTCGAAATAAAACATTCTTAACCAGTTGAAATTGTAGAGCACTGCTTTTGTTTTGAGCTCACAGTATACATGCAATTTGTAGAGGTACATGCTATATCCTTACTGCTAGTTGATGCCAATTACTTCTGCACAGTTAGTCACATATCACTAATATATGGCAAAATCTTAATGAATGCAACCTGGCCATTCCTCATATTTGAATTTTTTTTCATGCAGAATTTGACTGTCCGCATTTTTGAGTCAAGTGTTGGTTCTGTTTCAAATATTTTAATTTCTTTTCTGTTGGTACATAGTTATAGTCTGATGCAAGTTGAGTATCATTAAACAATCTGTTGCCATTGGGAGCCTGTATTTTCCAATGTGTTGCGCTAGGAATTTTGAGTTCTGTGGCTGCATCACCGCTCCTATTTCACATATTGATTTAATGATACAGATGCATGAGATTTGAATCAATTGGAAGCTTTCCGTTTGTATCCTATATGTGCATTTTTCTTCTTATAGCTTTACATAACAACTGTTGGTGTTTTTATGTTCTTCTATCCAGAAGTGCATGCCTCAGAGAAAAGCTGAAGATATGAATTTTACCTTTGTCGAATGCTTATTGTACACCTTTCACCATTTAGCTCACAAGGTTATCCTTATTTTTTATCTGATTCCATTTACATCTTTTCTTGTGGGCCTCGTTGAATTTTGCTGAATTTCTATATTTATTGCAGACTCCTAATGCAACAAATAGTCTTTGTGGTTACAAGATTGTGACAGGCCAGCCATCAGACAGGCTTGGCGAGGATTTTTCAGACAATTATAAAGACTTCACCCAAAGGTAATCCAAATCATATGCAATTAATTTGTAGAGATTAGAGCATAACTGACGGTTCCAAGCTGTGTTATCATAAAAGCATAGTGATCTTCTTTCTTGAACTAAAATAATTTTCGGGAGATTGGAAAATATGTAACTTTACTAATAAGAGGAAAAGAAAGAAGAACCAGATGAAAAGAAAAAGAATGACTAAACTAGACTATAGTAATGCAGTCTTCCAAATATCCTTCCCTCTATCCCTTAGCCGACACATATAGGAGTCCCCTTTCAGTCTTTCATCTTTGTAGATTTGCACAAGCTAGTGCTTTAGACTTGTGTTCTTGCAGTTCCAGAAACCTCGCAGGAATTGTCTCATTCCCTTTCCTGTCTGCCCTACTTTAATCACTCATTAACATAATTGCTGCCATAATCCATTGGAACTGTTTCTGAACTGCCGAAGCTGAAAGACCACTGTTTCAGTAGTGTTGCTACTGCTACTGTTCTGGGTCTCATAGGAGGCTAAAACTGGGGGACTGTAGATCTTACACTATAATCTGAAGTACCCAGTTGCCAATCCAGATTGTCAACTGCCATATTGATGTTGCTGTGTCAACTTTTTGATCCTACTGGGTTAGAGGATTTTATAATTCCTGTGTCAGTCAACTGCTTAGTCCAGGTAAACTGAAACCGAATCGATTCAGTTTCTGCTGGTTTAGTTCTTGTTGGTTTTGTGAAGTGATGATCTATTTGTACAGAGAATGTTTTTCATGCTGTGTATTTCATTCCACCTGGATTATGGCATCATCATATCCAGTTTGGGGTGGGTTGCTGGTTTAAAGAAGCCTGGTTGAATTTGGTCATCAATAAGCCAAAAAGGTTTTTTTTTTTTTTTGGTGGGCTACTGGTCCAGTAGCAATACTTCAACTTGAGGACTTAGGGATCGATCCCTTGGCATGTTTGTGAACTAAGGTGCCAACACCACTCAACCATGAGTGTGTTGGAACTTTTAACCTAAGTAATAGGTCAAATGTTTCATAAAAAAATAATAGAAAATCTTCTCAGCTCCAAGTTTTGATTCGAGGGATTGCATTGCTCAAATCCCCTCCTTTTTGTTGCTCGAAGAAGATACAAATACTGTAATCTCTATCTTTATGTTTTGGCTTCAGCTCCACTTGTTACCCCAAATGGCCAGTTCATAAACTATTGCTGTCTGGAACTACGCCACTCACACTTCAACTGGTGCCACATTATGCTCAGCTTCTCTGTTTCACCTCAGGAGGTTTGACAGACAATTATCTTCTACCTTAGGATGGCACCTGGACTAGCTTTATTCAATTCTTAGCAATGGCCACATTCTCTCATTTTACTTTGCACCTCCTAGACTGATTGGAGCAGATTTCTTCAATGTCCCATTCTCTTTCTAGATAAAATGTGACAGCAGATTAATAGAAAGTATGGTTCCTCTGTGGATTGTATTCAGAGCTGTGAAGTGACCAGTGTACATCTTGAAGGTGCTTCCTTCACCTGGCCGACCTTGTAAGAATCCTTTGTAATGTTAAATTGGTCCCATGGGGAAAAAAAATGATAAGCGTGCAAATTTCTTGCTTCTCTGTCAACCAATTGGAACATTTTCGAGGTCGGCTTGCTTGAGATTTGATGTGGCTGTGTTCAGATCACTTGTGCGATTGAAGATGGATTCATTGGGACTTGATCTGTTTCTATGTGAACTAATGAGGTTGAGAGGTCTGTCACGAATATTGGTGACATTCAATATTGCAATATTTCCCTGAAATGGTCAACATCATAATCATCCTTTGTTTGAAGTAAGCTAGGTTCTTAGAATTCTAGCATTCCTAGTAGTGTAAGCAACCATTTACTATTGTGTATTGTATTATTGTATTGTGCATTGTTTCTTGTGTGGTGCAATGTTTCTTGTAATACCCATTAAGTTTCCCGTGAGACTTTTGGGTTTTCCATGTTTTTGTTCATTGTATAATTTTGCTTAGGGAAGTTTAAGGTAATTAATGATGATTAATCCGTGATTTGCAATTACCCTATAAATTGAGCTATGTATTTCCTCCCAAATCAAGTTGATTTAGTGAAAATTAGAAGTTCCATTATTGTATAATAACCTATTGGCCTTCTTTTCTTGTTGTTTGAGATCAAGAGAACAAGTTTCTTCTCTTGGGTCTCCATTTTCTTTCTCCATTGTGATTAGTAGTTCCATCATCATTATCATCAGAGCCTTGTCCCAACTATGTTAGGGTCGGCTACATGAATTCGATTTCTCCATTCCGATCTATCTTGGGCACAATCCTTGGATAGGTTGCACTTCTTCAAACCTAATCTTATTACTTCCATCTATTTTCTCTACGGCCTACCCCTTCTCCTTGGTGGGCCATCAACTTGCATAGAAAGACTCTTCCTCATTGGGGCTATCGCTGGCCTGCGTTGGAATTTCCCTAAAATGGTCATTTTGGATAATATCATGATTTCAAAAATTGAAGATATTGCAAAAACATCATGATAATTCCCCAAAAACGTCATAAAAAAATAAATCCCCAAGAACGATAATTGTGACAATGGTTGGAAGAACTAAGGTTGAAAGACATGATTATGGACGGGCTATGTTCTTTCCCCTTTTTTTGATATCAGTAAAATTTGATTAAACAGAACCAAGAAAGAACTTACCATAAAAGCCAAGCCTAAAAAACAACCCCCACCAAAAGAAAACCCTAACAAAAAAGAGGAAACTACACATCAAAAGAAGCTACTGAACAAAAAAACTCCGACCCATGAATAGCATCTGCCAATACATTAGCACCTCTTATATAGGATTAAAGCAGTAATCGTGGTCATGGCCAATGTTTTTAAAACATTGGGTTGTAAGTCGAGGTATTCCAGTTGCCTTCGTGAGGCATATAAGCTTCAACACATGTTGTGTAAATCCCGTTGGAACATCTTTTTCTAATAAATAGATAATATTCATAAAACATTGAACCTATTGATATACAGAGAAAAACGCAAAAGTTTGTAGTTGTTTTGCCTTCTAGTGAGTTAACTAGGGTTGACATTTATTAACCCTAGTTTACGAAAGTATTATTATTATTATTATTATTATTATTATTCTTAAAAACCACCTTTCAAGGTCTTAAATTATAAGCTGCTCATTCCTTCTTAAAAAGAAGATTTATTAGTAGGGAGTAAACCTCTCAATATGGAGCCTGACTGAAGCGCACACATCATCCATGACTTGCACCTCAAATAATCCTCCGATAGTGAAGTGTAAGCATAAAATGCTATGCATGCATGCTTTAGACTTGAGCCCCCTTCGGCGAGCCTTGAGGTGTAAGGCTCAATCACTTTTGAAAACATTTGTCACAAGTTACTGAAAAAAGTAAAAGAGGGAATCTTAGTTGAATTAAAATGTGTAACAGTGCAATGTATGTTCTGTGAGGTTCCAAGAGAGAAACAAACAGTTCCTGGTAGGCACATATGGGCCTTTGGTGCTAAGCTGGTATTGATTGATCAACAGTGGATATTTACCCATTAAACAAGAGTCTTGGATTTGTTGTTATTGGATCCTTTTAGTGGATTGGCTTGGCCCATAGCCACCCCAGTCTCTCATAGTTGGTACTAGAGCAGGTTTCATTTTGTGATTTCTGACACCGATGTGAATATTTTGACCATATTGCCTCCATGACAATCATCTCCCAGTTTCCACTAGTCCATATTACCTCCATTACAATCATCTCCCAGTTTCTACATCAGCCACGACAATCAACTTGATTCCTATCTCCCTTGCATTTCAGACATTGGATCTGCGAATTTTAGTTCAAAACCTGCCCATTCTTTCACTGGATCTTGCCAAAATTACTGTCATTTTTCATTTCAGTGTATTCATCTCTAACCATGCAGCATTCCTTTTAGACCTACAACTTGCCATGATCTCCCAGCAGTCTCACAGTTGGCCATCACCCAAACCTCGACATAAAAAAACCCAAGAAGCACCTTCATTGGAGTTGTGGTGTTGGCAAGTTGTAAATAACATTCATATTCAACCATATTTGAATTGCATCATTGCTGCAGCACCTATGAGCAGAGATATAAATGCAACTTTGGATATCGTTTTACCAACTGAAACATCTGGCAGTCAGTGGCAGTGACAGAGAAGGGGAACTTCATGCTTCAAATCAGGAATGGCTCTTTCAGAAGATTGTCCAATGTGTTAAGGCCGTAGGGGTTACAGTGGATGAATCAAAGGAAGGGTGGGCTTCAGTGATTGATTTTGCCCAGTACAGGGAGTATCAAATGGATCTGAGGGAGGAATTGGTATAACAAAAAGCAAGGGGGGTGAGAGAGTTGAACAGTTTGTGTTGCTCAATAAATTATGACAGGGCCAAAGAGCAGGAGGAAAGACTTCTTGCAGGCAAGGTGGGAGGAAGTTTCAGGGGGACTCTCTTTGTTCTAAATGAAGACAGTCTCATGGAATGTTCGGGGGTTGGGGGGGATGGTGTGTAGGCTGATGGTTAAAGAATTGATTAAAAGGGAAAGGTTCAGATCGCCTTGTTGCAGGAAACCTAATTGAGAGAAATCTCTGATTCCATTGTCAGGCAAGTTTGGGGAGGAAGACATGTTAGATGGGAGGCTGTAGAAGCTGTGGGTTTTCTCAAGTGACTTGACATCCTTTTTTGACTGGATCAATTTACTTTCCTTGGTGGATCTTCAGTTGAAAGGAGCCTCTTTTACATGGTTGAATCACCAAGACCCTCCAATTATGTCAAGGTTGGATAGATTCTTGGTTTCCAGCGAATGGATGGACTTATATCCGGATGTTTTCCAGATAGCATTGCAAAAGACTGCTTCAGACCACTGTCCAATAATGTTAAATTCAGATCGTGAGAGATGGGGTCCTGCCCCTTTCAGGTTCGAGCTAATGTGGCTAGAGGAGAAGAAGACGTTGATCTCGGACTGATGGAGGGAGTTGGTGGTGGGGGGCTGGCCGGGCCACTTATTGGCTGTTAAGCTAAAAATGTTGAAGGTCAAAATAAAGGAATGGGCAAAGGATAGCTTTGGTGAGATGGGGGCTATAAAAAGTAGAACTTTGGAAGAGCTACAATGCCTAGACAGTAAGGAGGAAGTGGGACACCTGTCTACTGAAGAGAGGAGTACCAAAATTAACCTTAAGGAAGAATTTCTTAGAAAGGCAAGGGAGGGAGAAATAATGTGGAGGCGGCGGTCTAGATGTAAGTGGTTGAAGGAGGGTGATAAAAATACAAAGTTCTTTCATGGTTTGGCTTCTTCAAGAAGAAGGACGAATATAATTGCCTCAATCATAGATGGAAGCAATGGAGTGGAAAGGAAAGAAGAGATTATAGAACTTATAAAAGGATATTTTACCTCCTTTTATTCTAAGGAGTGGGTAAGGCCGACCTTGGATAACTTGGACTTTGATGTAATAGGAGAAGAGAGAGCTAGCTGGTTAGAAAGAAATTTTGTCGAAGAGGAAGTCAAGGAGGCGATTTCCTCTCTTGCGGGAGATATGAGGCTTCAGGGCCGGATGGTTTTCAAATTGCCTTTTCCAGCGCTTCTGGGTTTTGCTAAAGTTGGATATTCTAGCTTTCATGGAAGATTTTCATCAAAGGGGAAAGCTTTCTAAAGGTTTGGGTGCTTCCTTTATAGCACTCGTACCAAAAAACGGTGGGAGAAGTAGGGGTTAAAGATTTCAGGCAAATTAGTCTAATTGGAAGCATTTATAAGATCTTGACTAAAGTTCTTGCAGGTAGATTAAAGAAAGTCTTATCATGCAAAATTTCTAGAAAGCATGGAACTTTGTGAAAAGGTAGGCAGATTTTGGATGGGGTTTTGGTGGCAAATGAATGTGCGCATTCATGGAATAAGGCTAGAGTCCCGGGGCTAATTTTTAAGCTGGATTTGGAGAGGGCATATGATAGAGTGGATTGGCAATTCTTGCAATATTTCGTACAATGGGTTGTGTGAAATGGAGAAGGTGGATAAAGGAATGTACTGCTTCAGCTTGGTTCTCCATCCTAATAAATGGCTCTCCAAAAGGTTTCTTTCATGCTCAGAGAGGCCTAAGGCTAGGCGATCATCTCTCTCCTTTCCCTTTTTTATAGTAGCTGAAGCTTTGAGTAGAATGGTGAGAAAGGTAGCTCATGAAGGTCTAATAGGGGGCTTTAGAGTGGCAGATATCCCTATTCAAGTGAGTTACCTTCAGTTTGCAGATGACATGCTGATTTTTTGAGATGCAAGTGGAGCAGATCAGCAATGTGAAAGCGATCCTATATTATGTTTTGAAGTAGTCGCAGGCCTAAAAATCAACTTCTTCAAGAGTGAGCTGATTCGAGTAAGAGTTGGGGATTCTTTTCTTCGTTGGTGTGCAAATCTGTTGGGGTGTAAGGCGAGTTCTCTTCCAGCGTCATACTTGGGACTGCCTTTGTGTATAGGATCAACTAAAAGGGAAGCATGGAGCCCGGTGGTGGAAAGTGTTGAGAAGTAGTCTATTTGGAAAGCTAGTTATTTATCTCTAGGAAGCTGGCTCACCCTTATAAAATTTGGTTTGGCTAATCTTCCGGTGTACTACCTTTCTTTGCTAAGATGTCCGATTTCAGTCATCAATCGGATAGAGAAGTTGCAGTGGAATTTCCTATGGCATGGAAGAAACGAAGAGAAGAAATTTCAGTTGGTAGATTGGTCCTCAACTTGTAGACCAAAGGAGGAAGGGGGCTTGGGCCTACCTTTAAGACAGATGAACTAGGCGTTGTTAGGGAAATGGTTATGGATGCTAGGTGGAGAGTCTGATGGTCTTTGGAAGGAGCTGGTGGAGGGAAAGTATGGGGCCTTAAGGAATGGTTGGGATGTGCAGGAAGTCTCTTATAAAACCTCAACTATTTGGAAGGGCATCCTCTTCGTTAAAGATAATTTCATGAAGAATATTACTTATCGAGTAGGATTGGGTGAGAAGATTTTATTCTGGAAGGATAATTGGATTGGTGATTGGCCTTTTGGCAAATCAATTCCCTGACTTATGCAGTAGTGCAGTGGATAAGGAGGCTAAGGTCAAGTGTTACCTTTCATTTTCAGTTGAGCAGAAGGTTTGGACCCCTATGTTGAGGAGGAACCTAAGGGAGCATGAGTTGGGTCAGCTTATGTCCCTTTTAAACCAACTGAGTGGGGGATACATTGCAGAAGGTGGGGAGGATATAAGGCTGTGGAAAGCCTCTTTGTGTTCCTCATATCGCTCCTTCCTGTAATAGAGGAGAAAAAAGAAGACGCTGAAGGATGGCTCCTTCAGTGTCTTCTTTTTTCTCCTCTATTACAGGAAGGAGCAATATGAGGAACACAATGGTTAGCATTTGGAAGCTCAAGGCTCCTCCTAGAGTTGTAGTTTTTGGATGGCGTGTACTAAGGAAAAGAATCCTCACAGTGGAGAATTTAAGATGGAGAGGAAAGGTTGTTAATGGGTGTCCTATGTGTTTAAGTGAAGAGGAAACGGTGGATCACCTGCTTTTGAATTGTAAGGTTGCTCAATTGCTTTGGAGGTCAGTGATTGATTGCTATGGGTGTAGTTGGGTTTTTCCGAACTGTATAGTGGACCTATTCCAAGCTTGGAAATCTCCAGTTCGATCGCCCAGAGGGAAGGAGATGTGGAGATTGTCCTTTCTTGTAGTCACTTGGACAATTTGGAAGGAAAGAAATTTACGATGCTTTAAAGGGAAATCCAACCTTGTTGTTTCTTTGATGGAAAAAAATTCAACCTCTTGGTTGCATCTTGGGTGCTGATTGATCAACATTTTAAACCCTTCTCTGTGGACCAAATTATACAAAACTGGATGGAAGTGGATTACTCTCACGTCTGACTTTTTGCAGGATGGCTCCTGTTCAGTTTTCTTTTATTGTTGGTGTGTGTTGCTCTTTAGGTTGTCTCTGTGTTGGTGCTTGTTTTCTTTTTGGTGTTTTTGGCTTCGATGGTGGAGGTCTTTTCGGGGTAAGCTGGTCAGTATAGATCTCTTGTACTTCTTGCTTTTAATGAAAGTAACCATTCAAAAAAATAAAAAAATAAATTATGAAACATCTGGTAGTGGGATTTCTCGAGTCCATCTGAAATCAGGACATCTGGTTGTGTTCTGCAGTCATACACTTTCTTTACTATATCTTCCAACTCACATCTGCGAGATCAAGGTTCTAAAGCCATTACACAGCCACCTTAAGCCTCGACGCCCAGGTCGGAAATTTCATACCAAGATCCAATATCTATCTGCAATCCGATATGAGAAATTCAAAACAAATTAACTTTACATTGTTCTCTGATTACAGATCAGACCTTACATTAAAGATGAGATCTATTAAAACAGTAAGCAGATATCCAAGCTCCAAGAATGGTCCTGGACCCAAAAGTTTGCAGTTTTAACTTGATACCCCATGGCCCATCCCTGTTCCCCTTTCATTATGAAACACATCTATGTCGTAATTTAGACTTCAATTATTCTCTTTTCAGTTTAATGACGTCAATTTTGTAGATCAAAGATATACTTGGTCAAGCCATTTCCATTGAATACCCAATTCCACGACTTGCAACTCCCTTTTCAGACTCCTTACCGCTGTGAATCTCAATCCAACAGCTCAGAAAGTCATCTTCGCCACCATATTGCTCAAATCTGAGCCTGTTTGCAACACATTTCCATTCCCTTTTGCTTTTGGCTTTACCTTCTTCTGAACCAGTGGCGAATTATTTTAGATCCATCTGTTCATGGTTCATGGGATCATGCCCATGATATCACCATAACCAATGGCCATTCAGCTAATCCAGCAACCTGATATTCCACCCAACAACCAGACACCATCCAGCGATCATCGTTAACGGTCCCCATGTCATTTTAAGATGGAGTTTGTTCAGTGGAATGTCAAATGTAAGTGAACTTCCATTCAGAGACTGTTTTGAGTCCGAAAGTGACTGTCATTAGAGCAAGCCGTTAGTTTTTTCATTTCTACCTGAATGTTGACTCTGCCTTGCCAATTGGTGACAAGTGTCCGTATGAAAGAGTAAAGTATATTATTCTGAATAAATATTTTTTGGGATTGGCAATGACTCATTATATTAACGCAAATCAGAAAAATACGAAAGGCCCCAACGTGGCAGAAGGTATAAGAGTGATTTGTTTTATGCTAGATATTCAGTGAGTGATTTGTTTTTATGGAAATTCCTGGTTTCATGAAAGATCATATTGTGACATCTTTTGTGCGGTGTGCCCGATTATTAATCATGAGACACTGGCTCAAAAGCCATAGACCCTATTGAAGGAACATCCTGCGCCAGTATTCAAATACCTTATTTTTTCTTTTTCTTTTTCTTTTTTTTTTTTTTTGAAATGCTGACTAGATTCATTTCTCCATAAAACTGTATGGTATACAACCATACAATGAAACGTGTTGTGCAAACTGTCCCCATGCTTGGTTATATGGGATTCTTTTGTATAATTTTGCTGTACTTTTGGTGGTTTGCCTATCTATCCATTTCGTTGGGTCCTACATTCTTCATCTATTAATACCCTCTCTCTTTGAAAAAAGTAAAAAAAAAAAAGAAAAAGAAAAAGAATAAATGATTGTTGTTGATGTTGATGTGACAGGTTAACAAATGTTGAGGATCTAGCTAGGAGTGCTATGAAGAAACTAACCCAGGGAATGGTGGAGCACAACAAGGCAATGGCTGCTGCTAAGACAGAAGATGCTAAGGCTGACATTGTGAGTTTTTTTTCTTGTGAGCTGTTCACCTTTACTAATTCCTGTCCAGGTTTTTTTTTTTTTTTTTCAGCTAATTTTTTGTTATGCTGTTTAGAAAATAAAGAAACAAAACACCACGACTGGATTGCGGACCTGCAACAACATACTGGCAATGACACAGGTAATATATATTATTCTAAAGGGTTTGGTATGCCTTGATTTCATCCATTCTGAGCTTTTTTCCTTTTTCCCTTTTCCAGCCATTGCATTCCAAAACTCCTTCATTCATTGGGGATAAGAAGAAGATCAACCTTTCTTGGAAAGAAGCAGCAAAACCTCCAATTGCTTCTTTAGCTGCTGCAGAAAGGTGAGGGAAATGTCTCTCCTACAAAATATAAAAAAGGAAGCCTCTCCTTCTCTGTTTTTTCTCTGTGTTGTATTCTTCTTATTCCTGTTTGTCTTTCAGTGGCAAGCGCACTGCATCTGCAGCTAATGGTTCTGGGGCTGCTGCAATGGCTAACAAGAAGAGACGAGGTGAAGGTGCCGTGCAGAGCCAACTTGTTAACAGGGCATTGGAAGGTTTATATCGCGGTGGAAGAAGCGGTGCAAGAGTTAGGGGGTGGGGTGGCCGAGGTAGAGGAAGGGTTTACCGTTAGCTTCAGTGTTCTTCCATGTTGGTGTACTTTTCTCTAAGTATCCTGAGCAGAGCAGTTGGCTCTTCTGCTTGAATTGGGCCTCATGTGGATTCTGATTTCTACTGGGTAGGCTGATGATATAGAGATTCTGTTTGCAATTAGTTCTTTGATTGGATTGCCCTGGGAGAGTGTCTGCTTAAGAGCTGGTGGAAAGGGATTCCGCCTTCGATGCAGGTGCAATTCTGGGTCTAATTTTAGCTGATTACACCATCCTGTAAAATCTGAGACTAGGGTAGCATCATTTTATAGTTCTGGATCCATTGTCACAAACGTTTGGGGTCCACTTCATAGAGCATTCAATCTCTCAGGTTCTTTGCTGACTGCTGCTCCCTCTTGTCTACACACATTTGACGGAAAAATGTGTTATGTTATTCACAACCATACCTGAAAACTCGTCTTGAGTTCTTTTCTTATTGCTACTCCCATTAATCTCAATTTTCCTTTTATCCAACTGGGGTACCTTTCCAAAAAGAAAATGGGGGAAAGAAGTCTGATGTTGAATACGTTTTGGACGAGTGTCAAATTGGGTCCTGGTGCCACATTACTGGGTTATACAACTGTGAAAGGCTAATCCATAGATATTATTGATATTTTCATCTGTGAAAGGCTATATATGGAGGAAGGCACTGTGTTTATTAGGATAGAATGAGTAGATTACATTATACAATGGTCAAAGAGAGGTGATTTGTGCTAGTGAACCAAAAATGAAGTATGCTATCATCTGATCAGGTATGCCCAAGAGCAGTGGTGATTTACTGTGAGCACTCTAGAGGGTGTTGCTTCTTCCAAACTTGCGCAGCTGAATTTTGTTGTGCCACCAGTCAGGATCATGCACTGCACTGGCCTTAACCATGTGAGGAACTCTCTTTGGCTAGGCTAAATTGATTGCATGTTCCCTCTCAGGTACCTGTTGATTCTGGTGTGGCTTCTTCCAGCGCTGATTATTATGGAATTGACTGATCAGAAATAGCAAAAACACCAGTGTCGATGTTCCTCCAGTGATAAGGAAGAGACCCCAAAAGCTGCCTGGGCTCAACCTGACACTCTCCTGGGCGTCTGTATCAGAACCTGAACTATTGGAAGGAGGAGAAACCGACAGATGCTCCTCTAGTTTACGGAGCTCCCCGCTTTCTCTTAACCTTATAATTTCATCGGATACATTTCCCACGAGGGCGGAACCTTTTGCGAAAGCCTGAGGAAGAACATCCATATAATATGAAGAAACAAAAGGTACGTCATTATTTGAACTGATATTAATCATAAAACAGAAAGGAAGGAATCCTTTTATGCTTGAGGGCCGAGCTTAGCCACAAGCAAATGAAACTTCTGACCCTCACATGTGTCCTGTAGGGGGCGTTTGTTTTGCAAGAATTAGAGATGAGAATTCAAGCTGTCCGGAACTTTTTACAGGATGCCAGTGGCTATCCCCCAGCACTTTCGCCTGCTTGATTTTTGAGTTTCTAAAAATTTGTCCTTGAGAATTAGTACTTTTGGCTTTTACAGAATTCTCAAGAAACTCGAAATTTTAGCTTTCAAATAGTTACCGGGCCTTTGAGCATTTTTGAGTCTAGCTAGGGGGAAGCATTGGGCGATTTCAAGTATTTCTTGACAAAGAATTCTCAAATATCATGCAAACAAACAGGCCCCAAATGGCCTGACACGACAAAAGGAGGTCACTGAGTCATGTCTAAATGCATGGCTCTTAGCTTAAAAGCTAAAAAACTCGGCTCAACGTAGAAGGTCACCAACCCTAGTAATTCAGTCGAGCCCTGCTAATTACTCGGTCAGGCTCAGTCAACTTGATGGCTTAATAGGGCAACTTCAACTTGATGGCTTAGCTTATTAAGGCAACTTGACTCGGCTGAGGCGACTCAGAATGAGCATACTTACAAAGCCATATCCACCGATTTCGTATATAGGTCCTGTCGCCACAAAGCCCTTCTTATTCTCATCTAGGAATATATTGATGAAAGCAAGCTCCAGGAAGGCGGCCTTGATCTCTCCACTCCTGAGATCTTGGGCGTACTCTTTCACTGACAAGTAGGTCTTGATGCATGATTTGTTGAAATGCAAGACATTTTCTAAGTAGCTTATGAGATAGGACCCATGGCTACACCCCACCTTATATGTGCTTCTTTGGAGCGTCCCCACATCAACAACACTCGGCCTCAGTTGCTGAACTGTGAGCATTGAGGTGAGGTTAGCAGTGTAGCTCTGAGTCAAGACCAATGCCACAAACAACCAGACCACCATGGCCGCTCTAGAGAAACTGCTCCGGAGTTTCTCTCCTGCTCCAATAACAAAAGCAACAATAGAAGTTACAGATTGGGGGTATTGTTTGAGGGTTTATTGAGTCGGGTCAGGTTGGCATTCAATGCAAATGGATATGAACAAACAAATCCATTTATTAATCCGGTTGGAAATATCAATCCAGAGGTTGCTTCTCGAGTTGGGTTCGGTTTACCTCGTTGAGGGGTTTACATCGTTGAGGGTTGGGCCGGGTTAAGTTAGGTTGGTTCATGGTTAAGAAGGTTAGGCTAGGTTAATTTAGGTTGATTGATGGTTAAGTGGGACCACCAACTAGTTATTAATTGGGTCGGACATATCAATATGAGCTGTCGATTGGGTTCATCCAGGTTAGGGTCATTGGCTTAGGAATTGTTACCCTAGGGGGGTGGGTCTTCTATGCAGAAATCAGGCTCTAGGTCCATGTACGGCATACAGCCCGATCCAAACCTACTCATTAATATCTTGGTTTAAGTCTCATTAGGGAAAGAGAGTTATCACCAATCCCCACGTAGAATTGGGGCTAGGGCCCACTGTGAATGTCTTTTTATTTCACCGTTGCGCCATCCTGTACCTATTTGGTGCAGCGATGTTTCGGGCCTTCTATGATTTCCTGGGCCTTCTATGTTTTCCTGTGCTTTGTTTTGCCAATATTTTCCTCTACAGTGCATCTGGCTTTCCCACCTCCCCCGTGGGAAAGCAAGTGCCGCGGAAGAGAAAGCACTCCAGCACTGCACAAACACAACCTTTTATAGTAGTTGTGAGATAGATTTATGATTCAGCAACACGACGCCTAGTAGCCTAGAGCACTGTTTCCAGCTTAGGCATGGTCATCCTCATGGGCCTCACAGGGGCCTATACACCAACTTTGAAACCAGAAAAAGGGGAACCTATAAAAATATTGTGATTTGTTGATAATGATTATTTTGTTATTAGTTTAATTGAATTTATTTCAATCTGATGGTTAATTCCACCGAAGAAAACGGATTAGCGGTCCACTCAGATATAATTGAGTATTATTTTTTGAACAGTTCAGATCTTTGAAAGGTGATCCGGAATTAACTTTGGTTCGCTTGACCTGATTATTAATGAGGTAAAGTCTTATAATTACTCAACAACATGGGGGATATGGCAGTTCCTGTTACCGTTAATGGGGAAGAGGGTGGAGAAGGAGAGCCAGACCAAGCTGCCGAGTTGGCTCCAAAATGATAAGCCCTGTAACTCTTCATTGCCTGACTTCTCTATCAACCAGACGATGAGGCCATTGTACAGAAATAAGGCTCCTGTCATTGCCCACATCATCCTTGTGAAGGGCTTCACGAACACCCAAGCCCTGCCACCCTCTGCCTCTTCACGCACCACCATCCTCACTCCGCTCGGTGTGTAGTGCTGAGAGAAGTCTACATATCGTGTTCGATTCGCCACGATTGATACGTCGCCTACTGCTGCATCAAATTTCTTCTCCTCAAATAGGAGGGAGAGGGAGAGGGAGAGGGAGGAATAAGAAGACGACAATTTGTGCAAAAGTTAGATCTAGGAATTCTAGCGAGAATTGCAAGTGATAAATTTCTCACAGCAGTTTCAAATAATGTATTTGGAGCATTGAAATTCTATAAACCAATCTTGTGAAAGTCACTTCTGACTTTTGGAATTCTCACAATCCAGCTTCCTAAATGCTAGATTGTATTTGAACATTGTGAAACCATTATGGTTCCTCCCCTAGACAAGAATTCTTGGAATTCCTCTAACCAAACACTTGTGCTGGACATCGCTGGCCCACATGTGTTGTGAAATAGGCTTAGATGTTAAATAGTTCTTACTTCCCTATAATCTCTCCTTTTTCTATGCTTTCCCAGGTAACCAATAAAGTATATATAATACTATGAATCCAGATCCTCTTAGAGCTTAGTGGATATTTATGGTGTGGCCTACTTATTGAAAACATGAGCCGCTCAAATAAATGCCCTCCTAGTGTATGCCATATCCCTCAAATCTTTCCTCAAGAAGAGATGGTCCCACTTTACATTTTGAAGAAAAAAGTGAAATGAATATGGATAATATTGTGTTACTCGGGAATCATAGAGTGTCGCTGTGGTTAAGTACACTCGCTCCCATAGTTGCACGCAGGAATCGATCCCTGGGCGGGCATGTTTATTCCACCTCTCGTGGCCATTGGGCCGCCCAGCAAAAGAAAAAATAAAAAATAAAAAAAGATTGAAAGAATCACATTTGCAATCAAAGATAAATATTATAGTGCAACCAACTCTTACTAGGGTAAAACTTGGAGAAACTTTGAGCAATTCAGATTTTCAATAGACCGGCCGTTCACTTATGTTTTCTCTAAGTCAAAGCCTCATATGTCCGACTCAGAACTCTATACTAGATAAATTCGTATCCCCACCTACAACTGGTGTGAATGTGAAAACATCCTAAAATGATCTGGGCATATCATTTCCCTCCGACATGACATGCATTATGTAGATTAACAGGACAACATATTTACCTTCAAAAACACTTGCTGAACCAAAGAGTCATAACTACCGTTGTATGGAATGAATTGATAGGGCTTGTTGTAACGCAGACGTTGTAGAATCAGTTCGAAGAGTTGTATGGAGAAACCATCGAAGCATTCGTTGGAAGTGCGGTTGCATTTCACCCTCACATACTTGGGGGATGGAGAGTTCACAGGAACACCAATCCTCAAGGGCTGTGCAGTAGTTGCTGGTGTAAAGGCCCATCCTTCCATTGCTATGAGCAATAAGAGGAGATGAAGAAAAGATAGGAAGTGGGACATCTTCTTCTCTTTTCCCTCTTGGAGATGAGACTTTCTTCTTCTTTTGCACTGTTTTGTTTTAGATACTCTCTCGTTCTTCATCTTCTCCTCCCTGTCATGAGGAGTAATAAATAAGGCAAATGTTCCTATTCGGCTGTCTTGCACAAAATCAATTTCAGCCCTACTCCCCCCATATGTCATGGATCTTGTGGATTTTACACTGATCCAAATGAATTGGACCATTGGATTAAAATTAATATTTTTTTTTCTTATACCTTCTTTCTAAGTAGTCTCTCATGATCTTTCCTTTCTCCTACTTGTCATGAAAGAGGAGTAATAAATAATGTCAGCAGAAAGGGAGTTTCAAAGCTGTAATTTTGTCTGACTTCAATGTCATATTTGTTGATGAAAGGTACGTACAACGTAGAAAAAGGGTCAGGCCAAGGCTCGGTCAGGGTAAGCTCTTTTCACATCATATTATGATGGTCAAATAAAAATAGCCAATGTCTATCCTACAGTCTTCTATTTCAATCTTTCCCATTAGAAATAGTCTGAGTCTTTCCACTAGAAAATCTCAAGAGTCTGTACTCTACAATTAAGAAAGGGCTTACCAGTCAATATATGGTGGTCCAAGGTGGGCTACTTTATCATACCTTGTGATGTTTTTGTTACTTAGCTTTATCATAACCCTAACATAAATGTTCCAAAAAGAAAAGAACAGAAAAAGAGAAACAGTCGATTGAGCCGAGCCGGGCTGGGCTGGGCTGGTTGAAAGAATATTTGTAAGGTGGACCCCATCAATCAACAAGCTCTTACACGGTCCTTTAATTGTAGCACCTCGTGCACTGCCTGACCGTGCGTACCTTGATGTGGGCAGATGGGGCTCCACTGGGACTTGGGCATGTGGGGACCAGATGGGGCTCCACTGGGACTTGGGCATGTGGGGACCAGATGGGGCTCCACTGGGACTTGGGCGTGGGGGGTGGGGGGGATGGAAAGATCTCCCTAGGCCGCTCCTCTCTGTAAAAGACCAGCCTCAACAATGAACCCTATCATCTTAGGCAGGCGAGGCAGAGCTGGGTCCTACCCTACACTCGGGGTTTAGGACAAGAATAACAGCCCACACTTCGTGGGATGGGCTGGGTCCCCTCGTCAATGGGCCGAATCGATAGGCCTAGCTAGTAGAATATTGCTTTTTCCATTTCCCCCAATATTTCTGAGATACCAATATCATGGGAAAATAGTTTTTTGACTTTTTTTTTTTTAAAAAGATAAGGGTTTATTTTTATTTTTTATTATCATTTAGTGATATGATAAAGTAGAAAAAGAGCAATAACATTATACAAGCCGAACATCCCAAAAGAAAGAATGAGCTATATAAGACCAAAATGCAACCAAAGCACCCAAACGACTTACATATGAATGGTTTCAATGTATGTGGTGTGCGTTTGTTAGAGACAGCAGCTTTGTTTGTGTGTTAAAATAGTGGCCTACATTTTCAAAAAGAAATACACAAATCAGAGATGCAATTCATTGAATCCATTTGGAAGAAGGCATTTTATGCCCATATTTATATGATTCAAAGGTAGGAATCTCGTCACTATCCCTTATTTGTATATAGGGAGAGTGGCGTTCTTGGTGAATCTAGGCAACGAGGAAGAAAGAGAAGAGAGAATCATAAAAGAAAAGAGAGATTGAGAAAAGAGAGAATTCAGACATTTGTGTCGTGCTATTGTGTAGAAGAGCTTGAAGTAGAAGAAGGAGAAAAATTGAGTGAAGGGTTGTTGAGGTTTTTCATTTGGAAGATTTTTGAAAACAAGACTAGAAAACTATTAGCTTTTCAGGCCTAGGGTGGGGCAACCCCTTTACGAGAATGGAACGTAGACCATCTGGGCCATGCATACCTTAGGCATTTTTTTGATGTGGCATAGGACGACTGCCGCGGGTGTGTTTTGTGTAGGTCCGCTTCTGAGTGGACCCCATGCTTCTAGAAACTTTCCACTCACTAATCACTATGTTCTATTATGTATTAATTTGTAAATTGTTAATATTACTTTTAAGGGAAATATGGTCATGCACATGCATCAAGTGGGACCCAACTTAGATCAACCTAGAACCAAACTAGGAAAATGAAAAAAAAAAAGAAAAAAAGAAGAAGAAGAAGTGCAGGTATAACCTGGAGGAAATTCTGAATATTCAACTTTTCAATATAAAGGTTTTCCACTCCTTAGAAATCCTGAATATGCAGGTTTTCCACTATTCAGAGCAGCGGAAAACATGTATTTAAGGTTAGTGTCATTTCATACCATGGAACCCCTACACAACCGGTTCTTTCGTGGACTTCTATATTTTTTTTACCTCTTGTTCTGAGTTCTTTTGATCCTTTTGTGGACCTTGTTAATTTCCACTATTAATATAATAGCGACTTAATATAAAAAATATATATCGTTTTAAATTTATCATATTACTAATAGCTTCCTATGCGTGAACCTGAGTTTAGACCCAATAAGAAATCGGATTTGAAACCAATACCGGCCCAACAAGCTGGATGTAAGCTACAATTTGAATTTAATCTTTAGGTACGTGTCTAAAATCCATAATCTAAAAAAACCATTAAAAAGCTCTCTTAATATGTTGCATTCAAGCAATTTGTTAAATGTTGTTTTGTTTAATACGTTTGCTATAAGAGTCCAATAGCCATACAGACTAATGAGACTCTTCCTAGAACAAATACATCTAAATCTCAGGTTCTAGTTTTAGTTCTTGAAAAATGCACTTATTTCATAGCAGGGTGTTTATCAACAAATTGTTTGATCATACAATAGGGATCTTCTCATGGGACTTGTTTTTTATGATTTTATTTTTGTAGAGATAATCAAATACGCCTCAAGGTTTTGGTAGGCATGGTTGGCTAAGAGTGTTTAATTTAGTATTAGAACCAACTGGTCGTGAATTCGAATCCCAAAAGAAATGACTCGGTGCGAAAATAAATATGCATGTAGTCAAAAGTGTGCCCCGATTCCACTTTGATGGGGTGTTGAGGAGTAAATGGTTACCTAAAGAAACATAGTAATAACATTTTTACTTATTTATTTTAGTTATTTATTGTTATTTATTTTTTATTTTTTTTAGTTTTTAACAAAGGTTACCAATATTTCAATGCTATGCTATCATCTGATCTGATGAGAGGTCAACGCCATCTGATGTACACTTACCTACTATCAGACCGCATACTGGCCTTTGTGGTCAAGCCCCTTGGAAACTACTTGGATGTCTTCCTCTCATTGGTTAATATTGTAGGAGAAAATTACCAGTAAAACATGTTACCTTAGAAAAATTCAGTCAAACATTGTGTTACCAAATACATCTGACTTGACTTGAGCAAATTGCTAATCTTAAGTGCGACTTCATTCAACTGCATAGGCTTGTTTCTTTATCAGAATCTCTTACTAAATTTCTGATTGTTGTAAATTCAAACACGCTAATTCCTGAGATTTTGGATGTCTTGAATTCATGAATTCAATCCACAAGTCAAAGTCAAAAGTAGCTTAACATCCTTGGCATTTATTAATGTTCAACTGCAGATCAAGGAGGGTTGGGGAATTCCACATGGGGGACTGTTTTTGGAGAATTTATAAGTTCTCCATACATGAGTTTGTGGAATTCCAATAAAGAAAATGCCCTAAGAAAGTCTTTTGGTTCCGAGCATAATTTAATCCGTTTAAAGAGGAAAAAATCTTCTGAAATCTACTGTTCCATCCAAATTCTAAAGTTATAGTATAAGTATCATTAAATCAGTACTAATCAACCGTGATGATATAATGAAATACAGGATAAGATGCATGGACATAAGGCTGAATAGCCTCATGATACAAGAGGGCTGCTTGATACAATGGGTGGTTTTACAGCTCACTTTCTTTTCATAGATCAAACAAAAGATATCTTTTTCTTGGACTTTTTTTTTTTTTTTTTTTTAAATAGAGAGCTAATCTAATAACCCTTAATTATTTAGTTTATTTATTTAATTTCTTTTAACAATGGTCACAAATACTCCCATGTCACGCTAGCGGGAATCATTAATATATACCGTTGTGAGATCAAAACCGTCTTAGGTAAATAGATAAGATATATATACAATAACTTTTCATCATGATCATCATCAAAGCTTTGTCCCAACTATCTTGGGGTCGTCAATTTATCTCAGAATTCATATTTGGGGTGTGACAAAATTTTACGCTAGGTGTCAACCTACCCAATCCAACCCTCATCCTTAACCCAATCTCGGGACCCGTATTGAAGAGGGGGGGGGGGGGGGGGGGGGGGGGAGGCGCTCTATACAACAACTATTGGTGGGGTGGCTATACAACAACTATTGTGCTTATTAATATGACCGAACATTTCAAAGTTAACAAAAAACAGAGTCCAGCAGCCATTGAACATGGAAGATTTTCACCTACGGGTGGACAGCACGATTTACTTTGTGACCCAGCTTGTGGGACCCACTTGGATGCATTTTGTATTGAGGGAGAAACTTTTTCTGTAAAACATTAACTTCAAGAAATGACATTGGTAGGTGTAAAGTAGACACCGACCCACAAAATGTAGCATCAGAAAGTGCTAAAATAAGGAAAACAAATGTTTTTTTTTTTTTTTTTCTTGTTGGGTTGGGACCCTTGAGATACTAGCACAAGAGGAGATAGAAAACTCCAGAAAGAGACCATAACTAACACAAGCAAATAGAACACAAACTCACGCAAGAGAGGAGAAGAAACTTGTGTGCAAGGGGAATGTCATTTCGTTCCTAGCTTTTCCCTTTCTCACTGTTATTTCGTTCGGGCTTCCAAATGTTGCAGCATTTGAATATCAGTTTCTAGACAATACTAAGAAGCAAATACTAGCATGGCAGCATTTGCCTCTCAGCTTGACTGTCACTTCTCAGTCTGTGAATCTATCTACACGTAACTTTTTTATTTATTCATGATAGCAAATATCAGATCACCACATGATTGTTTTTTTTTTTTTTTTTTGGGATACGTCGTTGTAATTTCGTGGAAACAGTATGTAACTTTTGATGCTGTAATTTTTTTTCTCTACTTGTACCTTTATGTTAGGGATGTAAATGGTCGGTTCTGCTTCGGACGGCTGGGGTCCAATTTCTGTTCCAAATGGCTTTCGCAGTGGCTTTTATCCTCCTCTGAAATGTGTTTTTTTTTTTTTTTTTTTTTTGCAAAGTCTTCCTCTTAAAGTTGTTTTCTTGCAGTGACGTTTACAACATATTTTGGGACTAACTTACACTCATAAAAACTTTTTTCCATGTGGTGGCTAGGCTAGACCTTTCTCTTGGGTTTTTGGTGGGGAGGGGTGTTAGACCCCGTCCCAAGTTAATTGAGATTAACTCTAATTGATTAGAAATTAAGCTAATTAACTATGTTTAATTAAGCTAATGATGGTTTATGATAAAATGGAATTGAATTAACCTAAAATGAATGATTTAGACTTAATGAAATGATAATGAAGGAGATTGAATGAATTGAATTGGTTTTAGTTTCAAACTAAGAGAATAAGGGTTTTTTTTTCGTAAATACGAATCTTCTCGTATTTTGCCGAATACAGAAACTCTTGATACCAACACGTGTATCTTGACGAGTACATTAACTTCCGTAAAGGACTTGAACTTGTTCGACAAGAATTAGATTAAATGACCATTCATTTGACTCGAATTGAAATGAGTTACGAAGTAAAGAGCCTAAATATTGCAAATTTGGGCTTATATAGGATAAGATGAGCTCCAAATTTTGTTCATTCATCTCAATTTCAGCCTAAGTGTAGGAGAGTAAACCTTAGGCTCCTTTCTCTTCTTCCTTCCATTTCCTCTCCAACAAGCATAAAGATTGGAGGGTTTTCATGTGGTTTTGAAGAGGACTCAATCCACTTCGTCTTCTTCATCTCTTCTTTGGATTTCTTGGAAGTTAAAGCTTGAGAAGAACTCAAGATTTCCTTTGCCTTGAGTTACAAGTAAGTGTTTGAATCCTTTATAGGATTTTCAAGTTCTATTGAATGTATTTGAATGGTTTCTAGCTCATATAACTCATAGGAGTTGTATCTTGCATGTTTTCATGGAAATAGGCTTTGAAAGAGGCTTCAAGTTGGAAAGTTTCCATCTAAATCAAGCTAAGCAAGGGGCTTTTGTTGATTAATCTTCAAACAAAGGCAAGTTTAAGCACCTCTTATGATTTGATTTGTTATTGAAGTGATTTGAACTCAAGGAGTTTAGATTCAGAGTTTTAACTTCAGAAAAAATGAAGTTCTGGGAGCAGTTTGGTAAGCCGCACTGCTGACCGCGAGCTAACCGACCCAGCTTAGAGATTTTCTTAGAAAATGTCAACCTCTGAAAAGCTGACCGTGAACTGACCGCCAGATTTCGGTTAGCTGAATTTATGAATTCGGCTAGCCACGAGGTGACTGCAAGCTGACCGAATTTAGGTAAGTGATTTCCATTAGAAGACAAGTTTCTAGAAAGCTAACCGTTGGGTAGCCGAATTGGATTCGACTAGCCGAGTTTGAAAATGCGGCTAGCTGAGTAGGTGACCGCATTGAGATACTGTATCAGAAATTGCAAGGTTTTGGAAAGCTGATCGAACGTAATTCGGTTAGCCGCCTTTCAGAATGCGGTTAACCGCCAAGGTGACCGAACTTGAGGAAAATTTCATATTGAAACCTGATTTTTCTGAAATGAAGGCCTAGTCACTAAGGCTAGTGTTAGTGGTATCTAAACCTTCATAAGTGTTAGCCAATGTTATCTTAATGTACAAAATCAATTAAAGTGATGTCATCAACAATAACACGTACACTGATAACAAACCTTTCACTCAATTGGTTGGTTTAGATAATTGATTAGAATTGGATTAGACTTGGATAATGGCACTGATTTGATTTGGTATATGAGTCTAGCACTACATAGTAGTTTCTTAAGCTCGTTATTGAGCTGAATTGAATACTAAATGAATAAATGAATAATGAACAAGTTACTAAATGTAACAATGAATTAGTGAACAATCCTATTGCAGTAGATGGATGGGGCGTTCCGGAGCTCCGTGGTGATGCCAGTGATCTCTGATCAAGACACTGGTAGATCCCACACATTGGACTGAAAAGTCCCGCATTGATAAGTCATGTAATAAAAACATTTATTGAATAAAAAGCCACACAGTATAGACTGAAAAGGTACCGTATTGATAAGTTATCTAATGAAAGGACACATATTGGACTGAAAAGTCCCATTTGATAAACCACCTAATAGTATTCAATGTAATGAATGAATATGAAATGATTGACTGCTTCCTTTGGAAAGAATTGAATTGAATTGAAACAAATACTATGGTAGTTGCCAATCTAGTAATTGACATTACTTGATATTAATTGACTCACATGCATATGTACTTTTATTGAATTGAATTGTCTAGAATTGATAACTGCTATAGAATTGGTTAATTGTCAAATTGAGCAGATTGTTATGAAAGATAGCATATACTATCGTAGATCTGTGTGTACATTGTTGAACCGTCGTATTCATGGTGTTATTGATGGCATTACAGGCCCAGTTGCTCTTGTCGGTCATGCAGAGGCCGTGCTGCTAGAGGAGGAGGCCAATCCGATTCCTCTAGGAGGATTGATCGAATGGACGTGATCAGAGTGCCTATGAGTGAATATTTTGGAAATGTTTTGATAAACACTTTTGTATATTCATTTTGAATAGTACGTAGATGTCACATGCATTGTATTTGAATATGCAGTGGTTGACTTAGATAGGAAATCAAATGTGTATATTGAACTTTACTTCTAATGTAAAGTACTTGTATATATTCCGCAATCGTCGATGAATATATATATATATATATATTATGCGAAAATGTACTTTTGATAGGGATATATGATTGATCTCTTGTGGATTTCGTCTTAACTTTGGTTAATTCGGAGTTTACGGGAATAAGTATGATGCACTCGAAACCCGTGATTAGCCCTGAGTAAGCCGATCTCGGGCTCGGGTCGTGACAAGGGGGCAAGGAATTTCTCTTGGGGTGGATTATGAGAAATAATTAAAACAATTGATTCTTTTTACTGGCAAAAACTAATACAAAGAATGTAATATAAATTAAATTATTAACATAATATAAAAAACTTAAAACCATTCATTTAATCCAATTCAAATCATAAATTAGTTATTAAATTACCCCCAAATTGATAAAAAAAAGATGAACTTGTATTGCTTTCCACATCCAAAAATATTTAATAATGGGCCTAGAAGATTGGAGAAGAATTGACACATATGCTAATGAACTGGAGATGTATTTGTGTGATTGTGTTATATAGATATACGATTAGAATGGCTAGTAGTCAGAGATTCTAGGTAAGCAATTTTATTCAAATTTAAACTTACCATGCCTGTCTTATAGGTCCATCAACTTGCAATTCATCCGGTGGTGCCAGCTGCTCACTAGATTAGATCTATCACGATTCTTTCAAAAGCATTCATACTTCGACCTCATGAATAGGGAGAGATAGGGAAAGCCTAATACATAGATATATTGGTGATATATTTTATCTGTGAAATGCTATATATTGAGAGAGGGATAGTGATTTTATACAAGTGATGGTGATTTTATACACGGGTGCGAGAGTGGCGGTGATTTTATACAAGTGATCCAAGAGTGAAGAATGATATCATCTGTTGTTCTGTACAGATTATGCCCAAGAGCATTAATGGTGATTTACTGTGAGCACTCTAGCAGGTGTTGCTTCTTACAAACCTGGGCTGCTGAATTTCAATGTGCCAGCAGTCAGGATCATGCACCACAACTCCCGTGACTGTGTGAGGAGCTCTCTCTGATGGGGTTAAATTGGCTGCATCATCCTTCTCAGGTACCTGTTCATCCTGATGTTGCTTCTTGAGGCACCAATTGTCATTGAATCGACTGACCAGAAACAGTAAAAGCGCCAGCGTCGATGTTCCAAACGTGATAAGGAAGAGACCCCAAAAGCTATCTGGGCTCAACCTGGCACTCTCCTGGCCGCCGGTATCAGAACTTGAACTTTCCGAAGAAGGGACCAATAGAATGTCCTCTAGATCATGGAGCTCCCCGCTTTCTCTTAACCTCAGAATTTCATCAGACACTTTTGCTACAAGGGGTGAACCTTTTGAGAAAGCCTGAGGAAGGACGTCCGTATATACCATAAGAAGAAACAAAGATATGTCAATTGTTTGAACTGATATAATCATGCAATAACAGAAAAGGGAGGTTTCTTTCATGCCTGAGGGGGAGCTTATTAACCTCGTAGAAAATGGAATTTAGCCTGTTTCTTTTAGTAGAATGCCGGCTTCAAGATAATTTGTAGAGTGATTTCAAAGTAAGGGTCACTTTTAAGAGATAAGAAAAGATTATAAAAATTTAAAAATTACCTCGTTTTTTTTATAAAAAAAATAAGTCAGAAAGTCAATCTCTCAATCTACTAAAATGCAAAAAACTTCTTACCGCAAAAGTAAAAAAATTCCATCACATGTCATAAGATGACAAAAAGTCAATAAACTGATATGTGAAATTTTGTACTTTTTATTAGACACCTCTTTTTTTTTTTTCTTGTTTCTTAAAATTAGTGATCATTTACTTTGATTTCACTCAACAAGTGAATTGCCAAACGGTAAATGAACTGATGCAACACATAAGGTTAATTATCATGACATGGTCGGACTCATTTGTTAGCTTCCTAGTGACATAGTGCATATATATATATATATATATATATATTACTTACATAGCCATATCCTCCAACTTCATAGGTGGGCCCAGTAACAGCAAAACCTTTCTTATTCTCATCAAGGAATATCTTGATGAAAGCAAGTTCCAGGAAGGCGGCCTTTATCTCTCCACTCCTGAGAGCTTTGGCGTAGTCTTCTCCTGAGATGTAGGTCTTGATGCGTGATTCGCTGATGTTTAGGACATTTTCTAGGTAGCTTATGACAAAGGACCCTCGGTCGCACCCAACATAGTCTGTGCTACTCAAGATAGGAGTAGTGGGCCTCAGTTGCGTAACTGTGAGCATTGTGGTGAGGTTAGCCGCATAGCTCTGGATCAAGACCAATGCTACGAACAACCATACCACCATGGTCACTCTAGACAAATTGCTCCGCAGCTTCTCTCCTGCACCAACAACAATCAATCAACCACAACAACAAAATTAAGAGACGTGAGCATTGGTTAGGGGTTTAATGTGTCAGCTCAAGTTGGCCTTTATTTGATCAGGGGTGGACGTAGTATATCCTATTAGGCGCAGTCAGCTGTATCGGGCCTGGGTCCACTTCCAAAACCCATATTAGAATTTTTGGTTTCCTTCCAATATCCACATGGAAATCTTGGATCTGCCTCACATGACAGCCTGGATTTGCCGGCCCAATAAAATCCATGTCACATCCTGGTTCCAAATCTCCCTGACCTAAGTTAATCCTTGAAAACAAATGGAAATGCTAATGAATATGCAAATATGACTACAATAGAGTCCCTTGACTCTATTTCAACTCAAAAACACAAAAAAAGATGGGTTTGATTCTTACATCAACAAGAAATCCGAAAATGAAAGTTGTAGAATATGACAAAGCTTAAGAGAGAGATAGAGAAGATGAAGATGAAGATAATCTCACTTCTAATCTCCACATGCACATACACAATCTCTTTTGATGTTTGAGAAGTAGAAGGAAAGAGCAATGGAAAGGAAAGGAACAAAGGAAGCAAAGCTCTCTCTCTCTCTCTCTCTCTCTCTCTCTCTCCACAGTGAAACGAATGGAGTGAATTGAGTTGGGTTTAAAGGGATAAGAATGCCCATTTTGCACAAAAGTCCACTAGTTTGTGGTATTTCCGATTTGAGTCAAATGATGGCCCACTTCTTCCACCGTTGATCAAATGAACTCAAGTTCAATATGAAAATCGACGTGCTCATCAAGATACACGCGATGATGGCAAAATGATGTACATACGATGCAAAATGAGAAAACCAATAATTATATAAAAGTCATTGACTCTACCCAACTTAGTCGATTTGGTTTCAAACTACCTATTCTAGACTCAAGACTCAACTAACTCACCTATAAGGAACTAATCAACATTAATTACCATAATTTGTATCATTTGAACAACTCAAATCTTTTAAAGGTGGCCCCAGTTGCTAACAATTAACTTTGTATATCTTGACCTTATTAATGATGAGGTTAAATCTTAAAATATAGCTCAACAAGGATAGGGGCATGATCACTGTCTCTTACCATTAATAGGGAAAAGGGCAGTGACGGAGAGCCAGACCAAACTGCCGAATTGGCTGGAAAAGGATGAGCTCTTTAACTCTTCATCTCCTGCCTTCTCTATCAACCAGACGATGAGGCCATTGTATAGAAATAGGGTTATTGTCAGCGCCCACATAGATTTTGTGAAGGGCTTCACAAACATCCAAGCATTTCCAGCCTTCGGCTTTTCAAGCACCACCATCCTCACTCCCATCACCGTGTAGTGTCGAGAGAAGTCTACATATTGCGTTCGATTCGCCACGATTGATACATCGCCTACTACCGCATCAAATCTCTTCTCCCAAGTAGGGGAAAAAAACAGCATCAGATGTTGTTACATTAGAAGGAGAAGAAGATGATGATGGATCAACAGACATGTTGGCAAATTGGTTTATCGCTGGGCCCTCATGTATGGCCACAGAATCATCAAAGCGCCCAGGCATAGACTTTGGTAAATACAACCTCAACTGAGAGTTGTTATGAATGTAATTATTGGAAAGCATCCTAAAATGATATACATATTGTAAAGACATCAAATATATTATATGTACCTTCAAAGATACTTGCTCGACCAAAGAGTCGTAACTGTCGCCATCATATTTATAGAATTGATACGGCATCGTATAGTTGATACGTTCGAGAATTCGTTCGAAGAGTTGTATGGAGAAACCGTCGAAGCATTTGTTGGCAGTTTGGTTACATTTCATCCTTACATACTTGGGGCATACAGATCCCCCAGGAACACCAATTTTCAGGGTCTGTGCAGTTGTTGGTGGTGTAAAGGCCAATCCTTCCATTGCTACCAGAAATAAGAGAAGAAGAAAATTAGATGGATGAAACTGGGGCATTTTCTTCTTTACCACTTTCTTTGTTTTGAAACTCCTCTTTTTTTTTTTTTTCTCGTTCTTCCTGTCTTTAATCTGCAGATGCTCATGTTCTTATGACGACAAATGAGAGGTCATAAAGTAACAATCAAAGGTCAGCGAGGAAGGGAATCGATCCAAAGATGCACTTTCGTCGGAACTTTCTCCTCATCTGTTAACGTAATTAGCTGGCACTAGTCATAATATCAAATAGAATGACTAGGCTTCAAACGCTCAGTGAAAAGGGATGATAAAGTTGCATTTATAAGGATGAGTACTATCAACAACCTGTTTGTCTGTCTGTCCAGGGATTGATTCGTATGAACGCACCAATTTAAGAAGAGAGGTCTTTATCACTGGCCTGTCTATTACATTAAACATGGAAGACTTTCACAACAAGGTGCTTTGAGGTCTGCTTGTGGAAAAAAAACATTCTTAGAAACGACATCGAAGGAGAAAATTATCTATGAAACACAACTTCCTAGAAATGACATCTAAGGAGAAGTCTCTTATCATACATAACTTCTAGAAATGACATCTGTAGGTTCCGGCCGACGAAAGGAATGGGAAAATGGAATATTAAACAAGAAGGTCTTTTGGTTAATTCCCAGGATAATTTATATCTCACTGGACTTCTAATTAAGATTAAGAATGTCATTGTGGGGCAGAACTACTAGAACAACCATGTTAAAAACATGGGCGACGCCCACCTTTAGAAAATCTAAACCTCTTATTAGACTTGGTACTATTGTAGTGATCAAATAATAAATTATTATTCAAATTTAATGGAATGGGACATGGACCATCTGGGCCATGCAAACTTTAGGCATTTTTTGTTGTGACCTAGAGCGACTGCCCCGGGTGTGGATAGTGTAGGTCCGCCTCTGAGTGGACCCCACGCTTCTAGACACTTTCCACTCACTAATGACTATGTTCTATTATGTATTTATTTGTAAATTGTTCATATTACATTTAAGGGAAATCATGGTCACGCACATGCATCAAGTGGAACCCCACTTAGACCAACCTAGAACCAAACTAGGAAAATAAAAAAAAAAAAAAAAAAGAAGTGCAGGTACAACCCGGTGGAAATCTTGATTATTCAGGTTTTCCGCTGCTTTAAATGGCGGAAATCCTGAATATTCAGCTTTTCAATATACAGGTTTTCCACTCCTCAGAAATCATGAATATGCAGGTTTTCCACTATTCAAAGCAGCATAAAATATGTATTTAAGGTTAGCGTCATTTACTACCACCGAACCCCTACACTACAATAGGCTCTTTCGTGGACTTCTATATTTATTTTCTCTTGTTATGGGTTCTTTTGATCCTTTTGTGGACCTTGCTTCCACTATTAATATAATTGCGATTTAATGTAAAAAATAAAATAAAAGTATATATAGTTTTAAATTTATCATATTACTAATAGCTTCCTATGCGTGTGAACCTGAGTTTAGACCTAATAAGAAATTGGATTTGAAACCAATACCGGCCCAACATCCTGGATGTAATCTACAATTTGGATTTAATCTTTAGGTATGTGTCTAAATCCATAATCTAAGAAAACTATTAAAAAACTCTCGGGCCTGTTTGGATGCATAAGAAAATACAAGAAAATAGTATTTTATAAAATATAATCTTTCATTTTGTAAAGAAGAAAACCTTGTGTGTTTGGTAACTCAAGAAAAATTTGAAAAAAAGATTATTTCTTTAAAAAAGCTCAATATTCTCTCATATAGCTTCTCCATGTAGAAACCTTCTATAAGATAAGAATATTTTAAAATGATTATTACAAAATGATAGAGTAAAGTAAAGACTTTAGCTTACCAAAAGCATCATAATGTGTATGTTTACATATATGGTATAGTAAAGTAAAAGTAAATCTCACAGGATGGTAAATGTGTGGTAAAGTAAATGTAAGATAAAGTACATGGTGAAGAAAAGTGAGAACGAATGGTAAAGTAGTTTCTTTTTTTTTTTTACTTTACTTTATGACATTTTATCGTAGTTTTATATGGTAAATAAAAAGTGACTTGTTTACAGCTGTGGTAAAGTAAAATAAAGATTGATGTCGTATCATAGTAAAAGGTAAGGTAAAGTAAGGTCAGATAAAATATGTGGTAAAGCAAATTGGGAGAGAGAATTTTAAAGTAGTTATTTTCTTTATTGACTTTACTTTACTATACTTTACCATAATATTATGTGATAAAAGAAAAATAATCTAATAATGTAATTTACTTTAATCATAACACTTTCCAAACAGCTCAATTTAAAATTTGTAATATTCTTCAAAAGTTATTAGACAATAAAAATATTATACTGTTATAATATTGTATTATTGTATTTTATATTATTTTATTCTTGTAATATTTAAATCTGTAAGTATTTTATTCTGTAGACATCCAAACGAGCCCTCTTAATATGTTGCATTCAAGCAATTGGTTAATGTTGTTTTGCTTAATAAGTTTGCTATAAGAGTCGAATGGACGCCAGGACACCGACATGTTTTGGAGATTAAGGAATTCTTTGCCCTAATAATGGATCCGAATCTAGCTATTGGATTGATATGCATGTCATACGTCCCTAGATGGACCCACACATGGTATATATGAAAAGTGCTCCGGTGCATCCAGTGTGCAAGGTTGTCATTTTTTCTTGAAAAAAGACGGACAAGTCCGTCGGGACGGTTGTCGCTTAATTCCAAAGTCAGTGAAATTTGGAATGCTGCAATTTCTACCTTCACGGACGTATTTATAATTCGAAAAACATCATTTATTTATTGAACCGATAAGCCCGAGGTCCTTGAAGTTGGATTATCATGAACTTCATAGATTTTGATTAATTTGTGAAGAACTCCCAACTTCTAGATTTTTTTTCTTCACTTTTGTGAGCCTCTAACTCATGATTTGGACCATTCAATATCCTAATATATTAATGTTAAGCAATAAGATGTACCGTTCCATATGTTAAATATTCACAGCTTTTCAAAGATTTGTAGAAAAATAAATCCAAAACATCCAAACACATTTAAAACCATTAGATATATTTATTTACTCGGGAAAATGGTGGTTTGTCAAACATACTAATGTATTTCTCATGTGTACAAAAGTTAGTTGTAGCTCCTTAGCTACTGATCAACTTTTCCATCTAAGGTCATGAAAGAAATATTAGCAAAGTTTATAGTGAAGACTTCTAATGAACTTTATAATTAGGAACAAGCTTTGATGTACAGAGATGTGACCCAATAGCCCCATGATCCAAAATAGGGCTACATGCATCATCCATTCATAAAATTAGATCTCCTATTCTTTTGTGAGACAATTGTCTTGGCCAATATTGTTTTTATACTTATTGTCCACTTTCATCTTTTCCAACTGTAAACTGATTTTTTTTGCTCCATGAATAGTCAATCTAACACAACAAATGTGAAAATGTACCACTGCAGTGCAAGGGAGAAATATTGTTTTAACCTATGAAAAAGTTAAAATCATCAGAACATGCCATACAATTAATATGGAATGATGCTTTGTAGTTAAGAAAAAGGGCAGGGATTTTAAAGCCAAGCAGCCGCAAAGATATTTTCTCAGAAATGTCTAAGGGCACCGAACGGCCCGTCAAATCTAGCAAGTGTCAACTTCCATCTAGATGTGTATAGAGAGAATCGTGGAAAATTGAATCAATAGATATTATAAAGTCTCTGATTAACTAAATTGGTTGGTTTGAGAGAGAGAGAGAGAGAGAGAGAGAGAGGGGAAACCAAAGACGTATTTCGTGTATCCCATTGAAACGATTCTGCATTTCAGTGTACTTTTGATTCTTTGAATCTAATGGCATGGTTGGGGGCTTTATTAATGGAATTAAGTGGAGTAAAGGTTATTTTGAAGAAATAATAAAATATAAGTAGGTTATGATGTTATTTTATTTTTAGTTATTTATAACGGAATCTTTTTTACTTTTTTTTTTATTGAAAGGTGGAGTTTTTTTTTGTCTTTTAGTAGATAGGTTATTTTTTGACTTTTTTTTTTTTTGAAAATATGGTGGAAAGTTTGAATTAAAGTGTTTTGGTGAGATTTTTTTTTTAATTTTTATTTTTTATAGAAATGGGGGCTTTACCTTACTTGACTCTAAGGGTAGAATTAGTATTTCAGCTTTTTTCAGCTAGATCTATCAAAATAAAACAATTAAAAAAAGTCATTAAAAAAATGTTAGAATAAAGAGAAGTATTTAGCAATGCAAAGATATATTTTAAATCAACGGTTGAAAGTTTTCACAAAGTTTTCCAATTGTAAACTGATTTTTTTGGCTCCATGAATAGTCAATCTAACACAACAAATGTGAAAATGTACCACTGCTGTGCAATGGAGAAATATGGTTTTAACCCAAGAAAAAGTCAAAATCATCAGCACATGCCATACAATTAATATGGAATGATGCTTTGTAGTTAAGAAAGAGGGCGGGGATTTTAAAGCCAAGCAGCCGCAAAGATATTTTCTCACAAATGACTGAGGGCACCAACCGACCCGTCAAATCTAGTAAGTGTCAACTTCCTTCTAGGTGTCTACTAGCAACACCCCGTCATATGCACGGTCCACCTTGATTTTTTTTATTGATACTGGGACCTAGGTGGGCCATCTGATGACCCATCTGATCCGTGGATCCGAATGAGGACCCCTGTGAGGTAGACCCTATTTGGCCCACCATCCAACGTCTGATCAGAGAGAGGGAGACTACGTGTTTTAGGAAGCAGTTAAGAAGTGTGATTTTTTTTAAAGTTTCAGTCATTGTTTGGTCTATTTAGTTTCTTGCGTTGATACCGGGACTTAGGTGAGCCACCCGATGACCCATCTGATCCGTGGATCCAAAGGAGGACCCATCGGAGACCTATTATGTGGTGGATCCGTGCGAGTTGGGCCCTATTTGGCCCACCATCCAGTGTCTGATCAGAAAGAGGGAGAAAACTTATTTTAGGAAGCAATTGAGAAGTGGGATTTTTTTTTTTTATTTAAGTTTCAGTCATTGTTTGGGCTATATAGCTGTTCCGCTTGATTTTCTTGCGTTGATATCGGGACCCAGGTGAGCCACCGTATGACCCATCCGATCCGTGGATCCGAATGAGGACCCACCGGTGACTCATTAGGTAGTGGACCCGTGCGATGTGGGCCCTGTTTGGCCCACCACCCAGCGTCTAATCAGAGAGAGGGAGAGTACGCGTTTTAGGAAGCAGTTAAGAAGCGGGAATTTTATTTATTTATTTAAAAAGTTTCAGTCATTGTTTGGGCCATTCAGTTTCTTGTGTTGATACCGGGACCCAAGTCGGCCAATGGAAGATCCATCCGATCCGTGGATTCGAAAGAGGACGCACCGGCGACCCATTAGGTGGTGAACCTGCGTGAGGTGAGCCTTGTTTGGCCCACCATCCAGCATCTGATCAGAGAGAAGGAGATGTCGTATTTTAGGAAGCAGTTAAGAAGTGAGAATTTTTTTTTTTTTTAAAGTTTCAATCATTGTTTGGGCCATTTAGTTTCTTGTGTTGATACCGGGACTGACGTGGGCCACCCGATGACCCATCCAATCCGTAGATCCGAAGGAGGACCCACTGGAGAACCATTAAGTGGTGGACCCGTGTGAGGTGGGTCTTGTTTTGGCCAACCATCCAGCGTCTAATCAGATAGAAGGAGAGGACGTGTTTTAGGAAACAGTTAAGAATTAGGATTTTTTTTTTTTTTTTTTTTTTTTTGTAAGTTCCAGTCATTGCCTGGGCCATTCAGTTTCTTGCGTTGATACCGGGACCCAGGTGGACCACCCGATGACCCATCTGATCCGTGGATCCGAAGGAGGACCCACCGAAGACCCACTATGTGGTGGACCCATTGAAGTCACATGCTAACCGAATGTTATTTTTTTGAGCTTGGGGAAGTTATGCGGAAGTTATTGGAGGGAGACTGGTGGCGGCTTTGTGAAGGAGGACAGGTGTCTGCATGGTAGGAAGACAGGTGTCTTCAATTGAGGGATACTACAATCCCTTAGTAAATAGATAGATAGCGAGAATCGTGGAAAATTGAATCAGGGCCTGTTTTCCAAATCTTATCTATATGAAATAGATCTGTGGATAATAGATCTATGTAAAATAGTTATGTGTAAAATAGAAATTTTATATTTAAACAGTTTGGTAAGACCATTTTTCAGTTTGTAATAGCAGTTGTAGGATCCTACGGTTCTATATTTTTTCATGAATTTCTCAATATCTACAAGAAATTAAGGGCTGAAATTTGGCCCCATGAATGCTCTTGGGATTAGAAAGAGGATCCACTGTTTAGATCTTGAGATTTAGGCCCACAAAGTTCAGAAATTCAAATCATATAGTTCATGATTTTTCACATGTATCTCAGGATTGGCAAAGAATCAACGGTTGAGATTTCATACCAAAGCCATGTCTAAGATAATAAAGAGGGCCAACAGTTTTGATTGAAGTTGAGAACCCAACAATTAAAAAGAAAAAAAAAATGGTCAAATTGTGTGAAACCCAGTTAGCTTAAAGGTATTGGCATCAACGGCCCCACGGGTTTTCATGATTTTCTCGAGAGTCACAAGGGATCTAACGCTGAAATTTGACTCAACAGTTGTTCTCAGGCTTCTAAAGAAGATCAACGGTTTTGATCTTGATAGAGGGCCCCACAGATGGCCATAAATGTAGAACCAATGGCTTACTTTTTTTTTTTGAAAATATCTCGAGATTTGTGTAACATCAACGGTTCAGACTTGACGTCATAGCCGTTCTTAAGGTTTTTAAGACATCTGGCGATTTGGATTATCACCTAGGAGCTTATAATTGAAAAAAAATAAAAAAACACATGGGCTGCCTTAATTGGGCACTGCAGCACTGCATCTTTCCGCTTTTGACAAATACATCTGTCCGAAAAAGCTTCATTATTGTGCCTTCCTGTTACAGACATAAAAGGTCTTCTCATCTGTTTGAAACAGACTATTATTTGCACCATCCAAACAGTCTTAATATATGAATATCTCCTTCAAAACTCATTAAGAGAAATAGAGGCGAGGATATAGACATGCCAAACAGCCCCTCAATAGATATTATAAAGTCTTTGATTAACTAAATTGGTTCCGACGAGAATATTCCTCATTGTTCATTCAGAGAGAGAGAGAGGAAAAGAAAGACGGATTTCGTGTATCCCATTGAAATGATTCTACATTTCAGTTTACTTGTGAATCTAATGGCATGTTTGGGGGCTTTACTAATGGAATTAAGTGGAGTAAAAGTTATTTTAAAGAAATAATAAAATATAAGTATGTTATGAGATGGTATTTTATTTTTTGTTGTTTGTAATGGAATCATTTTTACTTCTTTTTTTTTTATTGAAAAGTGTAGTTTTTCTTTTTTTTTTTTTTTTACTTTTAGCAGATAAATGAGGTTACTTTTTGACTTTTTCTTTTTTTGAAAATATGGTGGGAAGTTTGAATTAAAGTGTTTTGGTGGGATTTTTTCTTATTTTATTTAATAGAAATGGGGGCTTTACCTTACTTGACTCTAAGGGTAGAGTTGGTATTTCATCTTTTTTCAGATAGATCTATCAAAATAAAACAATTAAAAAAAGTCATAAAAAAAGATGTTAGAATAAAGAGAAGTGTTTAGTAATGCAAGGATATATTTTAAATCAACGGTTGAAAGTTTTCACAAACTTATTGAGATTCATAAGATATCAATCTTTAAAAGTTGACCTCATAGTCGTGTTCAGCCTTCCAAAAAGATCTAATGGTTTGGATCTTGTGTTTGGGGCCTACAAACTTCGAAATATACTATCAAATGGCTCATGTTCTTTTGCCCATGTCTTGAGATTGGTGATGATCCAACGACTAAAATTTAGTCGCGTAGCTGGGCTTGATTTTAAGAACATTTTCAACGATTTGGATCGAGGTTTACAAGCCCAGAAATAAATAAAAAAAGAGAAAAACACAACTGCTTATAGACTAATTCAAAATTAAGCATGTTGAGATCTACAAGGTGCCAAGCATTGAAAACACGACTGCTTATGGACTAATCCAAAATCCATCATGTTACATCAATGATTGATATTGTTTTGCGAAATAGCTCGAGATCCACAAGGTATCATGCCTTGAGAATTGACACTATATCATTTTCAGCCTTATAAAGAGATTTAACAGTTTGAGCCTTGTGTTTCGGACCCACATAATTAAAAAAATTGTGTCCAATGGCTCACATAATCAATGTGTTGAATTCGGCTGAATAGCCTAAGATGCATGGGCATAAGGCCTCATGATCAAGAGGGCTGCGTGATACTTAACAATTACTTTGGATGGTTCACAGCTCACTTTCGTTTCATAGGTCAAACAAAAGAAATCTTTTTCTTGGACTTTTTTAAAATAGGGAGTTAATTATCTAATAACCCTTAATTATATAATTAATTCATTTAATTTCTTTTAACAATGGTCACAAATAAGAATCCGGTTCTTACCTATCTATCTTGTCTTGGGTTTGAACTCGGGCAAGCACCTTTCCTCACCCGAGGCCGTGATACCTTACCAGAGGGCTCCCCACCTCACACAAGGTTTATACCATTGAGAGATTATCATTATTAAAGCCTTGTTCCAACTATGTTGGGTTAACCCCAATGGATAGCACAGTTGGCCTAGAACCATGGATAGCACAGTTGATCTTAGAGGTTGAAGGTTCGAAACTGAGCTACTACACTGGGGCCACAAGGGTTTTACCCGGCTCCCCCTGGTACCATATGGATTACTCCAGCCCAAAGGGCTGTGACACCCTCCGTAATTTAAAATAAAATATAAAAAAAACCTACTTCAGGGGGATTGACAATTTATGTCACAATTCATGTTTGGGTTGTGACAAGATTCTATGTTAGGTGTTAACCTACCTAATCCAACCTCATCTTTTTTCTCGGACTTGGGACCTGCAAGAAAAAAACTTTGGGGGAGTTATACAACAACTATTGTGATTATAGTACACCACACTCAGTGAATGGGGAAGATAAGTTGCAATTATTAAGATTACCGTGCATTTCAAAGCTAACAAAAAAACAGAGTCCAGCAGCCATTGAACATGGAAGATTTTCACCTACAGGTGAACCGCACACTTTACCCTGTGGTCCAGCTTGTGGGACCCACTTAGATGCGCTTGAGATTGAGGGAGAGAATTTTTCTGTAAAACATAACTTCAAGAAATGACATTGCTAGGTACACAGTAGCTATCGACCTACAGAATGTAACATCAGCAAGTGTGTCTCTCCTAGAAAGAAATGGGGAAAATGAATTTTTTTTGCGGGACCCTTGAGATACTCCTACGTGAGGAGATAGAAAACTCGTCTTAAGAGGGGGTAACTAGCACAAGCGAGGAGAATAGAAACTCGCGCAACAGAGGAGAAGAAACTTGATGTGCAGGGGGAATGTCATTTGGCTTCCAGTATATCCCTTTCTCACTGTAATTTCATTCAGGCATCCAAATATTACAACAATTGACTATCACTTTCTAAACAATACAAAGAAGCAAGGCAAATTCTATATGCACCCACACATTGTGCTGAAGACACCCTCATCCTTCAATGTACAATGATTTAAAAATAACAGTTTATTGAAGGATGTGTGTGTGTTCAGCAGAAACATGGGTGCATATAGAATTTCCCAAGAAGCAATGGTAGCATTTCCCTCTCGGTTCGACTGTCACTTTCCAGAGAATACCAAAAAGTGGGTTCTCTTTATTTAGTTACTGTGAATCTATCTACACGTAACTTTTTTTTTTTTATTCATGATATATAACAGTTACCAGATCACCACATGATTGTATTTTTGGGACACGTCGTTGTAACTTTTGATACTGTAATTTTTCTCAAAGCCCGATTTTTCACGTGTCAGAAATTTCTGCGTAGTCGGAGAATCGAGGACCAAGTTACATTCCTACTTTATCTCAATAGTCAAATCTTAAAAATAAATTCCATTTGGACAAGTCACCTTCCCTGGAGGATTATATTTATCATATCTTTAAGCTGCCAGCTAGTCTAATGATTGAACCAGCCAATTCTTGAAAAATTGCTGTAGGGCGGACTAAAGTTGCAGTTGACTGGGCTCCAGTTTCCGTCCGAAATGGCTTTGGCAGTGGTTTTTCTGCTTTAAGCAGCAGTTTTTGTCCTCCGCTGAAAGTTCTTTTCTAGCAGTGACATTTACTTAACATATTTTCAAGCTAACTTACACTCATAATAAAAACATTTTTTTCAAGCTAACTTATACGTCCATCACCTCGCAATTCATCGGGCCGCGCCAGTGGCTCACTAGATTAGATCTATCACGATTCATTCAAAAGCATTCATACTTCGACCTCATGAATAGGGAGATAATGGGAAAGCCTAATACATAGATATATTGATGAGATATTTTATCTGTGAAATGCTATATATTGAGAGAGGGATGTTGATGTTGATTTTATACAAGTGATGGTGATTTTATACACGGGTGCGAGAGTGGTGGTGATTTTCTTCAAGTGATCCAAAAATGAAGAATGATATCATCTGTGGTTCTGAACAGGTTATGCAAAACAGCATTAATGGTGATTTACTCGTGGCACTCTAGCAAGTATTGCTTCTTACAAACTTGGGCTGCTGAATTTCAACGTGCCAGCAGTCAGGATCATGCACCACAACTCCCGTGACTGTGTGAGGAGCTCTCTCTGATGGGGTTAAATTGGCTGCATCATCCTTCTCAAGTACATGCTCATCCTGATGTTGCTTCTTCAGGCACCAATTGTCATGGAATCGACTGACCAGAAACAGTAAAAGCGCCAGCGTCGATGTTCCAAACGTGATAAGGAAGAGACCCCAAAAGCTGTCTGGGCTCAACCTGGCAGTGTCCTGGCCGCCGGTATCAGAACTTGAGCTTTTGGAAGAAGGGACCATTAACAGATGGTCCTCTAGTTTATGGAGTTTGCCGCTTTCTCTTAACCTCAGAATCTCATCGGACACATTTTCTGCAAGGGGTGAACCTTTTGAAAAAGCCTGAGGAAGGACATCCATATCATAAGAAGAAACAAAGATATGTCATTGTTTGAACTGATATAATCATGCAATAACAGAAAGGGGAGATTTCTCTCATGAGTACTGAGAGGGATTCGGCCTGGTTCTTTGAGTAGAATTCATTTATGGAAAATTTAAAATTCTCCTAATGCTATTCCCCTTCATGGAGGGTGTATCAAGAAATGCTTAACAGGGTTAGAATCTGAGTCCAAAGGTAATTAAAAGTGACATTTTAGGTTGTTGGAATTTAAAATTCTCGCATGAAAAGCAATAGCATTTGGAAATGCCAAGGGACACCATCACATCATGTCCATAAAATCCTCACCATCCCAAATTCCTAAAAAGAATTCTGCTTGTTTGTTTACATTAAAATACTTAAGAGCTGAATGCATAGGATTTATCCCATAATTAGTTAAAAATGAAGACCCTAAGGCAATTTTGAAAAATGAGCATCAAATAACCGTTCTTTTTCCTTTTTTATGAAAATCGAATAAAAAAAAAAATGAGAAATCGATAACCAACCATCACCCTTATTTATTCATGTTTATGCATTTTAATGCAAACAAACATGCACTCAAGCCAAAAGGGGGGATCCGGCTTGCAAGAATTCCTGAAGAAAATTCTTGCTGTTGGGAACATTTTGCAGGAATATGTCAGTGGTTATCACCCAATACTTTTTTCATTTGATTTGTGAGTTTCTAAATCTCCAACCTTATGGATTGACACCTTTTGCTTACAGAATCTTTAAAATTTCCAGATTTTAGCCTCCAAAAATGCTAAAGGGCATTCGAGCATTTTTGTACTCAGTTGGGGGATAACATCTGGCAATTTCAATTATCCCTTAACAATATTTCTCAGATATACATTATGCAACAAAACAGGCCCTAAATGGATATCATTTGTTAGCGAGCCAAAGACTCAGAATGAATATATACACTTACATAGCCATATCCCCCAATTTCATAGGTGGGTCCAGTAGCAGCAAAACCTCTCTTATTCTCATCAAGGAATATTTTGATGAAAGCAAGTTCCAGGAAGGCGGCCTTTATCTCTCCACTCCTGAGAGCTTTGGCGTAGTCTTCTCCTGACAAGTAGGTCTTGATGCGTGATTTGCTGATGTGTAGGACATTTTCTAGGTAGCTTATGACAAAGGACCCATGGTCGCACCCAACATAGTCTGTGCTACTCAAGATAGGACTAGTGGGCCTCAGTTGCGTAACTGTGAGCATTGTGGTGAGGTTAGCCGCATAGCTCTGGATCAAGACCAATGCTACGAACAACCATACCACCATGGTCACTCTAGACAAATTGCTCCGCAGCTTCTCTCCTGCACCAACAACAATCAATCAACAACAACAACAAAATTAAGAGACGTGGGCATTGGGTAGGGGTTTAATGTGTCAGATCAAGTTGGCCTTTATTTGATCAGGGGTGGACGTAGTATATCATATTAGGGGCAGTCTCCTGCATTGGGCCTGGGTCCGCTTCCAAAACCCATATTAGAATTTTTGGTTTCCTTCCGATATCCACATGGAAATCTTGGGTCTGCCCCGCATGACAGCCTGGATTTGCCGGCCCAATGAAACCTATGTCACATCCTGGTTCTGAATCACCCGACCTAAGGTAATCCTTGAAAACACATGGAAATGCTAATGAATATGCAAATATGACTACAATTGAGTCCCTTGACTCTATTTCAACTCAAAAACACAAAGAAAGATGAGTTTGATTCTTACATCAACAAGAAATCCGAAAATGAAAGTTGTAGAATATGACAAAGCTTAAGAGAGAGATAGAGAAGATGAAGATGAAGATAATCTCACTTCTAGTCTCCACATGCACATACACAATCTCTTTTGATGTTTGAGAAGTAGAAGGAAAGAGCAATGGAAAGGAAAGAAACAAAGGAAGCAAAGCGCTCTCTCTCTCTCTCTCCAAAGTGAAACGAATGGGATGAATTGAGTTGGGTTTAAGTGGATAAGAATGCCCATTTTGCACAAAAGTCCATTAGTTTGTTGTATTTCCAATTTGAGTCAAATGATGGCCCACTTCTTCAACCGTTGATCAAATGAAGTCAAGTTCAATATGAAAATCGACGTGCTCATCAAGATACACGCGATGATGGCAAAATGACGTGCATATGATGCAAAATGAGAAAATTAATAATTATATAAAACTTATCAATAATTCTAGACTCAAGACTCAACTAACTCACCTATAAGCAACTAATCAACATTAATTACCATAATTTGTATCATTTGAACAACTCAAATCTTTTAAAGGTGCCCCAGTTGCTAACAATTAACTTTGTATCTCTTGACCTTATTAATGATGAGGTTAAATCTTATAATATATAGCTCAACAAGGATAGGGGCATGATCATTGTCTCTTACCATGAATAGGGAAAAGGGCAGTGACGGAGAGCCAGACCAAACTGCCGAATTGGCTGGAAAAGGATGAGCTCTTTAACTCTTCATCTCCTGCCTTCTCTATCAACCAGACGATGAGGCCATTGTACAGAAATATGGCTATTGTCAGCGCCCACATGGATTTTGTGAAGGGCTTCACGAACATCCAAGCATTTCCAGCCTTCGGCTTTTCAAGCACCAGCATCCTCACTCCCATCTCCGTGTAGCGTCGAGAGAAATCTACATATTTCGTTCGATTCGCCACGATTGATACATCTCCAACTACCGCATCAAAGTTCTTCTCCCAAGTAGGGAGAAAAAACAGCATCATTAGATGTTACATGATTAGAAGGGGAAGGAAGAAGACGATGAGCTGAGCAATCCATATTGCTTCAGCTTTTGGCCAAGCGAGACATGTTGGCATATTGGTTTATTATTGGGCCCTCATTTATGGCCACAAAAGCATTAACCTACATATAGATTTTTTTTTTTTTTTTTTGCGACGAGGGTATCCCCGTGGTTTTTGGCCCAATAAGACCAATCCCTTAAGAACATGCATGACTCCGCAACACACATCCACCAAGTAAGTCTGGGGTGTCAAACAGAGAATCGAGGGGAGTAAACCCACACCTTATGCTAAGTCACCAATGCCCAGGCCTCAATTGGGAATTGTTATGAATGTAATTATGGGAAAACGTCCTAAAATGATATGCATATTAAAAAGACATCATATATATGTACCTTCAAATAGACTTGCTGGACCAAAGAGTCGTAACTGCCATTATATGGAATGAATTGATAGGGCCTCTTGTAGTGGATACGTTTTAGAATCAGTTTGAAGAGTAGTATGGAGAAACCGTCAAAGCATTTGTCGGAAGTTTGGTTGCATTTCACCCTTACATACTTGGGGCATACAGAGTCCCCAGGAACACCAATTCTCAGGGGCTGTACAGTTGGTGGTGGTGTATAGGCCCATCCTTCCATTGCTACCAGAAATAAGAGGAGAAGAAGAAAAGATGGATGAAACTGGGGCATTTTCTTCTTTGCCACTTTATTTCTTTGTTTTGAATCTCTTTTTTGCTTCTTGTTCTTCCTTTCTTTATTCTACAGATGCTCCTGTTCTTATTATGACAGTGAGAAGTAATAAATACTAATCCAAAGTCAGCGAGGAACGGAATCAATACAACGATGCACTTTCGTTGGAACTTTCTGGTCAATTGTTAACGCAAGTAGCCTAGACACAGCCAGTCTTTGATTCCAAACTGTACATAAAATAATGAGTGAATACTAAAATAGTAGGCAATGGTCATACAGATTAGTCAGATTAGGTCATAACAAATAGCTATACCTTTTTAAGTTATAATTTAGAGCTAGTTGCATGGTAGAAATTCAAGGGGGAAAAAAAAAAAAGAAAAGGAAGTCTTATTTTATTGTGGGGTCTTCACTAAAATACAAATTAGAGCTTTCTAGAGGGGTGCTTTTCGTTCATTTTCAAAATTTTGATTGAAATTTGGATCAGAATAGGTTGAGATGGACCAAATTATGCAACCAGATATGACTTAGCGTACAATTGTGGGACAACCTGCTTGCTTAGGGATAAATTCTTAGCCAGCTGTGTGAGAGGAGACGCTATTGCCATTGAGCTGTCCTATGTTTTGCTCAAGCAGTTATTAGACATGGAAGATTTCCATTATGAGTTGCTTTGCGGTCCCGCTAGTGGGACCCACTTGCATGCAATCCTATGACTGGTCGTGCATGGAGAAAATTATCTACGAGACTTGAGACATAACTTTCTTAGAAATGACCTGGACGGAGAAAAGCCTCTATCAAACGTAACTTCCAAGAAATGACATCCTAATGAATATTAGTCAAGGTCTTTTGCTTCCCAGCATAATTTATATCTCCTTGGACTTGTGAGATTAAGACTGCCATTTGATGCCCAGCATACCTTTGGCTACACGTGACACTTTTTTTTTTTTTTTAAGGGAAAATTACTCTACGCACACTCTAAAACCTCACATTTATTCAAGACAAGATGAAAAATTATAAATTACCAAAAAAAAGATCGCACATGAAAGTGCACCCAAAGTTGGACCATTTTACCCTTTATCCTAGGATATCCTAATCGTATAGGATATCCCAGTTTTTGATATCCCACGCTGTTATAATATCGCAACGTTAGATGTCCTACATATAGATATCTCAGAAAAATTTTCATCGCTCGCCCTTTCTACCCAGGTAAAACAAGACGCAGGTAAAACAAGACACAGGTAAAACTATGATCATCTTCCTTCTTCGAACCTCCCATAGTTTTTCCTCTTTGTTTTTCTCATCGTTTTGCTATGGATACTATAGGAACATATCATTCCACTCCATTCTCCTTCGTTAGTAGCTGCAACATGGTGGATCTTCAACTATCTAGAGTTTTACTGCGGGAAATATACCCAATCGTTAGAAGTTTAAGGCATGGGGAAGAAGTATTCTTTTTCCTTTATCTCTCTATTTGTTTTAGTCATTTTTCTTGATTAGGGCTTGTTTTGAGGCTGGGCATTTGGGTTTTTATTGTTATTTGGGGGTTGCATCTGTGATGTTGCTACGAATCTTATATTTTTGCCACTCTTTTGAGTATTGGAGATCCTTTGTAAAAAAATTTGGTATTGATGCTGCTATCTGCTTATTTTACCATTTTTCCACGAAAAACTTCATTGCTCTCCATGTTTTACTTTCAGGCTTAAAATGTTGAACACTTACAAAATGGTATATCAGCCGATTAAAAATTTTCAAGTACTACAGGGTAGTTTGAATGCTACGTCATTCAAAATTAATCCAGTAAATTAGTAAACATCTCCTGGTAAACTTCATAGCACATGTTAAGAGACGACGTATGATGAAAGAACAAAATGAGTAGATCTCTACTTTATATTTTTTACAGCCTTTATCGGGATGCGTGCCCTTCCATCTCCAGATTATCACTCCCATAGCAGAGTGGTCAATGCTTCAACCATTGAAATTATGTATAATGTAATAACAACAAACAGAGATCTAACTATTTGTTATTATAAGTACATGAAAATGAGTGTCATAGCACTACTATTTTGATGTCTGAATTGATTTTGATAGATTGGTTTTTTTTTTTTTAATGTTAGATTGGCTGTTAAATTGCATTCTATTTTTTACTCAATTGTTATCTCTACCTTATTCGAGTAATGCTTGGCAGATGGAACCATTTCAACCCGGTCCGATTGGGCAATACAATATATAATGATCTTATATATGCAAGGTACCAGAATTAGATCAAATTTGTTCAAAAGTTTCTGCTGAGAGTCTGCGTCAGTGCCTGCGTAAACATTGGATTGATACCAATGTATGTCGCAATTATGGATAGTAATTTTGTATTCAATATTTATTTTTTCATGTAAATGAATATATTGTGTCAGATGGGCTGATTATGGTGCATGTGTCTTAGATAATGGATTGCTGGTTTGAAATTCTTGAGGCCAATGTCCCAGTATCACATTTCTTTCCATCTGGTATAGCAGTATGGAAGTTTTTTTTTGCCCTTGATGACTTATATTAATATGATGTGGGTCGTAATAACATTTTGTTTCTTTACCATGCAGCATTGGGAGCAAAAAGATTTGACAGATTATTATTGTATTGCATTTGGGAAAGAGGGACTTAGAGAGTATAGTGAATATAAAATGCTGTTTTTTCCAATATGACATCAATCACATTTTTTCCTCCTAGTTGGATATCCAAAAAGAGAAAAATGAGAGTTTTATAACAGTTTGGATAGCGATGCTGACTCGAAATATACTCGCCACTTTGTAAGTGTATCTCTACTTAAATATATTTATTATATATTTTAGAGTATCACATCAGTGTGCATTGACATATGTAATTTCATGTGTACGGGTTTTTATTCATTAGCGGTTGTTTCTCCCAACTTGGTTGGGACAATCCCGCACACTGGCCAATTATACCTCATGCATGTCCTAAACAAGATAATACGTGAGTTTAAGTTGCAAATGTTGATTCCTTTGCATTATTAGATGAAGAGATGCATGTTATCATATGCGAAAATTTGTGCAGGGATGATTGTGGAGTATTTGTGATGTCATATGCTGAGCATCTATTACTTGGCCAACCCATGTAGTTCATACAGAGCGACATGTCGTTTTACAGACAAAAGATCGTACATGACATATATTACAAGCAATGAGAAACTAGTTGTTTCTTCGAATGTACGATGGATGATGGAGGGCAGCCATGCTGAGAGAGTAGTCAAGGGTTGTATGGAGTTTTTGTATTTTATAGGTTCAGTATGATATGTGATGTCCAGTTCAATTTTGTTATCTCAGGCAATGTCATTTTTTGGGTCAATCATTATTTTGTTTATCCTGCAACAATGTAAATAACAGTGTATAGGTTTTTAATATACATGTTTATTAGATTTTTTTTTTGTTCCATTTGTTTTTCTTTAATCAACATTGGCATATCTGGTAAGTGACTGAGGTCGGTGACTGATATGTATTAGTCAGTAGTACATCCACTGATATCATGAAATTATGGGTCCAACTGGGGTGATAAATATGACAAAAGAGATTTTTTTTATAATATCATAATAATTTAATGAAAAGAATCTTACCATGATATTGTAAAGTAATGAATTGGAATTATCACAATAAAAGAATAATAATATAATGTCTAATTTTAGTGGATGAATGATTTCTAGTTTGTTTATTTTTATTTTATAATTTGAAATAATTTTAATTTCAACAATAGAAAATTTAAGAGAAAAATTTATGGCTCGTTATAGCGAGAATAGGTCTTGCTATAGCGAGCGAGGCCGGCACACCTCGCTATAGTGAGCCCCCCTATTTCTTTGGGGTATTTTCATAAAAGCCAGTTGGGGTATTTTCGTGAATTGTTTTCACTTCTCTGCAATGAATTTTCTCACCCACCGCACTGGAGTCTCCTACCCACCGCAGTAAATTTTCTTACCCACTCCTTCTCTCGTCACTCCTCATCACTTAGTTTATATATGGGAGTAGGTAACGGTGCGATATTCTACGAGCATAAGACATTGAACTGTGCGATATCATATGAGACTAGGATATTGAACAGTGCAATATCCTAATGGCTTTGGATATCGTAGGAAAAAGGGTAAAATTGTCCAACTTTCGGTGTCCTTTCATATACGATCTGCTGATGGGTAATTTGTAGCTTTTCATCTTGTCTTGGGTAATTGTGGGATTTAGGAACATCCGTACGGTAATTTTTCCTTTTTTTAATTCTATTTTCTGTTGATGATAGCAAAAACTAGAACACCACATTTACAACATATTTTTGAGCTAACTTAAACCCATACAATTTTATTTCAGCATAAACTATGATTTATGTAATTAGGTTGGGTTTTTTTTATTTTTTTATTTCTTTTGAGCCCTGATCCTCACCTTATTGAATACGGATCGATTCTTGGGTGACTTGGTCCCTCTCCACAGTAGAAGTTTTAGTCCTAGCATGTGCAAGGTTTTGATAGTGAGAGAAGTAGCAAAGGGTACTTTCTTTGATTTTATCTATCAAAAGTATAATTTTACTGTTTGGATCTAGTTCTGATGAGAAAACTGACATTTCCTCTAAAACAACTTTTTCAAAATTACATATCATGAGAAAAGTTTTTCTCAAAAGGGGTAGGGAAAATACCGTTTTCTCTGGCGAGAGATACACCTTTTATTGATAAAATTGATATTTAGCATTTAGTTATTAGTTTTTTATTTTTAAAATATTTATAAAAGATCTTCTCCTAGATATTGTCTTTTTTAAAATTCAAAAACAATGAAGGATCACCAGTTGAAATTCTTCCCCTGTTATTTTCTCTACACCTAAATCAGTGTAATGGCCTACTCAGATGTGGAGAAGAATTTTTCTCTGAAGAGCCCTCTTTTCTCTTGTTTGGATTCATTTAAGAGGACTTATGCAATGAAGTAGGTGAGTTGATTTTCCACTCTCAAGGATGGAAATTACAATATTGTTTTTGTATTGAAACCAGTTTCTTATAATTAAAAAAGCAATATTTAACATTTTAATAATTTTTTTATCTAAATTAATTTCAAAATATGTCTCTCATACATACTTTTCTCTACTTTTAAATCTAAACACTGTGAGGATTCACAGTGAATGAAAAATGATGATTTAAACAAGAGAATTCTCCACTTTTATTTTTAGTCCTGAGTTCTCAACATAGTGAGAATTCCTTATTTGTCAATTTTTCTCCCTTATCCAAATTGACCCTAAGTTGATTTCACTTGCTTGATTGAGACCCAAAGGGGCCCAAGTTTTTCTGTCAACTCCCCATGTAAATGACTAATATGTATAATTTTCTTATATTTTGTTGAGCCTACAAACGTCCATCATATGAACAGGTAATGTAAAATTTGGCATCTTAAAGCCCATGCACTAGTTTTAATAGAAAAGGCAAATGATAGAAAGAAAAATTACCCAGTGCCCACAGGAAATCTAGTGCATGCATAGTAGTGAGGCCCACTTGATCACCCATCCAAATGGTTTGAACGGTTAGATGGACCATGCATATACGTTTTTAATGGTAGAAATTCGTGGGCGGTCGAACAAGGGGTTGGAAAGATCAGGTGGGCTCCATATTCAGCACCCACTTGGGGTTGTTGATCTGGTTGCTGGCTATGTATATGCTAAATATGGAGCCCACCTGAGAGTTGGTACTTTATAGAGAATACTTTAATTCATGTATGCACTTTGTGAATTTGCGTGTGCTATTGGATGATGGTGTGAATGATTAATAATTTATGCACGATTAGTAGTCTTTCACCTGACCAAGATGTGATGTCACGACTGAAATTGATTTAGGCGTTGAAGTCTCCCAAAATTAGGATAGCAACTCGTGGAGTGCCCATCCTTGAAGCTTTAGGCACAGAGAAATTATGACTAGAAGGAGAGAGAGACTCCATGGCGAGCCCCCTCAAAATATGATTCTTGTTGTGAGGGTGGTAATTCTAAATTTTACTCCAAGGGAAGTTGGTCCAACGGTAATATCAACAGTTTGATAACCATGTTGTGATAAATTTGGGATTACCCCAAATGTTGGAAGAGCTATAATCTTAGAGTGGCTCGCATTTTCAACAAGTGGGAACCATGGTGGAGTTTCACTCCTTCAGCTCAGGATTTTTCTAAGCTAAAGATAAAGCAGATCTAAGATTAGGATTGCAAATGAGTCTCAGTAATTCATGTATTTGAAGTCTCTTTTTGCGAGTTCCTGGACAGTCTGAAAGGGATGGCCATCTCAGTTAAAGATCTGCATCCTCACCCGAATTTGGTTGCTTTGGGAATTATTTCTTAGCTGCTCTATGCTCTGTTTCTTCATGTGCAGAGATTCTGTTCTCTTTTTTTTAGTTTCTGTTACGTTTTTCTTTTCCCTTTTTGGCAAACCCTGTTAAGTGGTCTCTAAGTAGAGGCTCTTTGTTGAGTTCTGGGGCTTTGCCCTCTCTTCTCAATACAAATTTACCATTAAGCCAAAAAAAAAAAAAAAAAAAAAAAAGTCTCTTTTTGCGAATAAAGTGGGTATAAACTCATTTTGGATTCAGATCCATGCATATAGGATTTGGAACATTTGAATCTGGATTTGATCTTTGACTATATTCCGACTTAAGGATTTGGATTCGGGATAATTCCATTAACTTATTAAAAATATATGTAAGTTTTAAGGGCTACATATAGCTTGAGTCATATTTATATTTAGGGTCCACTTAGTTTTAGTTATATACCATAAGTAGCTCCACATGTATACTGAGAAATTTATCCTCGATCTGTACTTTATGTTGATTCTAGATCTAGAGATGGTGATTTTAGATTGAAAACTTTCTTGCAATTTGCCTTATATAGGGGAATTTTCTCCTACGGAGGTTCTTGAATACATTCATCATAGTTGTCACATGTAGTGCCTTTAAATCAGGGGTTGTGTGAGCTTCATCCTCTTTGACATTTTTTATTTGAAAGTCTTGCAGGTGAAAATTTCACCCAAGTTGTATGCTTGTTGTAGAGTTCATCAAACCGAACAACTGGAATGTGAATCTCCAAACTGATTCCAAACCTACCTATTGATAAAGGTCTGGGTTGAGACCCTCAACCTGATTATCAGAGGGATCGAGTTTTGAGATTTTTTATTTTTTATTTATTTTTTATAATGGAGGTTGTCCGGGCCCTGTGTGCCCGACCAATCCCTTTTAGCCCAGGCGGAGCCAAGAAAATTCCTTGTGGCCCTAGTTTGGTAGCGCATTTTCTAACCATAACCTCCCGGAGCAACTGTTGTCCTAGGCCAATTGAGCTAGCCCTCAGAGTTGATGATCGAGTCTTATGTTGATCCTATGCATGTTAGGCATGGGCGGAACTAGAGGGGGGCTTGCAGGGGCCATGACCCCTCCCTAAAATTTCAAAAAAACCCTTTACCTTTTTGAAAATTTTATAATTTTTTACATATGCCCCCGGGTGTTTTTAGAAAAGCCCCTACATATTTTAAAAACTACAACATTCATTTTATATATACACACACACACACATATATGTGGCCCTTCCATTATATTTTTCCTACACAATGGCCCCCCTCACCCCATGAAGAATTTTTAGATCCGACCTTGAATTGTTAGGCTCATTGTATATCATGGCTTTCACCCATTGCCTTTGGTGCCAAAACCGATGGAAGATAAAGAGCCTTGGTGTGATTTCCTATCTAAAGATGAGGGTCACAATCTCACAACACGAATATATTGGCAATTTTAGGGAAAAAAATTACAACTCGAATTTGGACACAGCAGAGGTGTATTCCTGTAAATATGATCATGTGTGTTTCCTATTAGCAACGACTAATTTAGAAGCCGGGTATAAGAGCCAATTCATCTGTCCATAAAGATTTATCGTTTTCTAATTCATTGTTTCTTCTACCAAAAAAATAAATTTATTATCCTTTTGAGGGTTTCAATGTATTGGTTCTCCCTTAACTCGATTTTCCCATTTTCACAATCGAAATTCAAATAATATCACCAGAGTCGCTGAACTCTTGTCAATATTAAAAAAAAAAAGTTTTGGCCCCAAATCCCATGATATCATGGGAACAATGTATGTTATCTAAATTGATAAATCCTATCATGTTATGGGACTATCCCATGATATCATGGCGCTTTTATGTAGTATCTTAAGAATTTGAGAAATAGTGGTCAGATGAGATTTACTTTCAAGTCAAACCTCCCTCCCAGACTCCATTCCACCATTCTGAACTCCACACCAAACTGAAGCCTTAATACCCTGAGTCAAACCCCTAGAAAATCAGACATCTCTACCAAACCCAAAACCCAGTCAGTCCACCTGCATCTGTTCTGGACTGTTGCATTGGACTCACGTATGGCACTATTTGTTCACATTCTTTATCTATTTATCATAGTTCAATAGGTCTTAGCAAAATGGGAATGACTCCTTAGCTAGGAATAGAATTCAATGCTCATGACATTGATAATTTTTGTCCTCACTTGCCTTCCTTTCTCATCTATATTTCAGCAATATCCAATTGTAAAATTATAATGCTTGTTAGGCCATGTTGTTTGAATATGATTCCCTTCTTCAATCTAACCCCCACACTGTGCCTGAACCCCTCGATTAAAGATGTGATATGAGTCTAGGGTCAATGGGCTGTCTAGTGGGCTTGGAAGAGCCTGCTACAAAGCCAGAAGGTCATCCCAATGTGAGAATGGGCTGAGCTTAAGACTGAAAATGTACATATTATATATATATATATAGAGAGAGATGCTCCTATGAGAGATGCTCTCACCTTACTATGTGAGATAAGGTGGGGGGCTTCAAATCCATATCCAATACCAACAACTTAAATGTGAGGGCCCCCACTTTATCTCTCATAGTAATGTGAGAGATGCTTTCACAGGAGCATCTCCCATATATATATATATATATATAGGAGAATATTTATATGCATCCATCCCTCACCATGGGGTGAGGGACACTTACATAATTGGAAATATATATGTGCAAAAGAGGAAAAGCCATATATGGTCATATGCAGAAAAAAGAATGTTCATATGCAAAGAGGGAAAACCATGTAAGTGCCCCTCACCCTATGGTGAGTGATGGATGCACATGAATGTCCCCCGTATATATGTGTGTGTATATATGTATATGTAGAGGGCTGCTCTCCTCAGCTGCAGCCCTCATTATCCTCAGCTGCAGGCATGTGAGGAGAGTAGCTGCAGCCCTCCTCACATGCTTGCAGCTGAGGATAGAGGGGGGTTGCAGCTGAGGAGAGCAGCTCCCGTATATGTATATGTATATGTATATGTATATGTATATGTATATGTATATGTATATGTATATGGGGGATGTTTATGTGCATCTTGAAAGAACTTGCTGGTCTCAGATGGGTGTCGGAACCGAACTTCGCCGAGAACCTTGTGCGTTTCGGTGTGGAGTAAACCTGCGAATTCGCTGCGAATGCTCTCAGATCTTCTGGATGATCAAGCAAGAGTTCTCATCTCCCTTATATAGAGCAATCCCTAGGAGTTACAACTCTATCCGGACTCTACCCCTCCTGGAATCCCACATCTCCTGACCAGCGTGGGAATTCTGCCAACTGAGAGTCTGAACTTGATCTAAACTCTACCACCAAGAGTTTTATCCTTATCTGACTCAACCAGATCAAGACTTGTTGGGAGTTCATCCGCGGCACACCGCCGGGCTCGATCTGGCGTGGGCCCAATGGCAGTCGGGCCACACAATTTTCCTAACAATCTCCTACTTGGCACGAATGCCATGCAAATCAAACGTGCCAACGTACATCAACATATACTCGAGTCCATATATACATCTCCAGCCTAGTAAAACCTTAATGGAATACACGTCAATTCCACTAGTAGGATCCTAGAGATTAAAATCTTGAGTTTCTTTCCAACATTTTAGGTATACAGATATCAGAATTTAATATCTTAAGGGATTGTGGAATTATGGTTCCATTCATCGATGTAATAGCGGACTCATAACATATGCACCAGCTCATCGGTTCTTACCAACTTCAAATATCCATGAAGAGATCCAACCTGATGGCCACTTAGTTTACTGCATCGCAGGTTGTATCCCAGATTCTGTTGTCAACAGAGCTGCAATGTCAGTTTTCTTTATACCAGAAAATCAATACCTTTGCCAATGAGTTAAAATATAACCAGACATGGACTCCCTCTCGTCCAAGTCACCATCCCAAGAGGCAACCATACAACCATGCAGTTCCAAGACAACAACCGTGCCACAAAAAACGGTTTAACAAATGTTTTTTGATGTACCCAGATTCCTCTTATTCATTGGCTATAATAGGCACACCCGGACAATACAGGAAACTGATTATGAGACCAACGACGATCCATTTCTAGTCTCATAAATCCGGAATTACAGCATCGCACGATAAGGATGTCATGCAATATGCTCCTCCCACTATCCTCGAGTAAGGCCTGTCTGCACTCATGAGCATGTCCTTCTCACTAATGGGATCCCGATTGTTGGACAATTTCATACACATGCAAATGGGAGTTTCGTTTGGCTTGCACATCTCCATATCCAACTGTTTTAACACAGCGTCCCACTCGGACCCATGTGACAAAGTCTTTATCAGATTCGGCTTACATGGTTGCTGCATATGCCCAGTACATCATGCTTCAACTCATGTTTTCCATCTCGAATCAAGACTTCAACACTGTTGCTTGGAGATTGCTTCCAATTCGCCACCAACAATCAATATGTCATCTAATGACAAATATATATAATTACTCCCACTGTTTTGACCTAAATGCATATCTTATATGCTGGGGATTAACTAATTTCACGTATGGCCTCGTGAAATTTCCATGTTAAAATAATTTGTACACATTTATCCTCATAATCTTTGCACCACCAAATCCACAGATTACATATAAAGCTTTTCCTACTATTCGTCGTTTAGGAACACATCATTTATATCCACCAGATGCAATTACAGATTCTTACAACCAACCATTGCCCTTAGGATTCACATGGATAGGAATTTACTCTCGGAGAAATAATCTCCACGTAACAAAATCCTTCCATTTCTAAATCCTTATACCACCCATCGTGCTTATCTACCAATCTGTCATTATCATTTTATTGCCAAGAACCCATAGCCCTTCAATCCTAAGGTGGATTGCCTAATTGCCATGCATGGTTCTTATTTTATTCTCAACTCTATAGTGTACAGTCAATCACCATATTGCATAAATTGACAATGAATGACAGATTAAGATCTTGCACAATGTTTACCAAATAACTGCACCAATCATCCTACTACATCGAATGTTATCAATCCTACAGGACTCTCAATAACCCGGGTTGTTTATTGTCTAGTGGGCCCTGGCCAGGATTTTACACTTTCAACGTTGCTAACGTTGAAAACCCCACTTTCCGTAACATCCTCCATCCTCAGAGATGTTGTGGTGCATCTCTAGGATTTGTATGGGATCCACAAGGAAGCACACATTTCGACCTTTGGTTATAATCCGATATTCGTGATTGATCACATGATATCCCTGTGGATGATTCAATTTTCATTTCCATTTGCAGTTCGGATTATAATTGTGGCCCGCAATAGTTTGTGTACAACACATCCCCACAATGTCATAGGTCAATTTTTAGGTTTGGCACCAGTCCATAACTCATAAATGGGTATTTTGGGCCAAATTTTAGGAGGTGTTTGACCTCAACATATATTGTGAATAATATCTCCCCCTTACAGCACACAGCGGAAGATACGTGTGGTTAACATGGATTTAATATATCCAAATATAGAATAATTTAAAATTTTCAACCACACCATTTTTAGCTGTGGGGTGTACTGAATCAAATATAAATATATGATCCTCTTCATGCACAATATTCTTGAATCGTTCATAGGTACACTCCCCCACTTAATGGATCTCATCCATTAACTTGTCAGCCCTATTGGTCCATGACTCAGCAGCATACCACTCAAAGCATTTTTACATTACCTCAAGCTTATATCATAACAGATAAATTTAAATGTATTTGCTAAAGTCACCAATCGGAGTAGCCCATTTAAATTGGACAAATAAAACGGTCAGCATGTTATAAAGTGTATGATATCACTCAACAACACTTTCAGTTATTCCGGAAAAGATACGTATAGTCATTTTCCACTTAGACATGGTTCCAATATACCAAGGTTAGGTAAAGGTATCATTCCAACCAGTCCATTTATTCTGACTCTATTGATGTGTCATAGTTTCAATGCCATAAGTGTGCCAAACCACACATCCAACATATACAGAATAATTAAAACCAGAAGATTCATACATTACAAGCTATATCAAGCAAGTAAATATCATCTCAGAAATAAAATAAAAAAAATACAACAAACTCCCATGCATGCGAATCACAACTATATTGCCTCAGAACGGATTTTCTTAATCTATTCTATCACTAGTTGAGCCATGAATTTTACTCATCACAGGGTAGTAATTAGTAAAGCATCCCCAAAATATAACAAATTGTATTTTCAGAGTCAAATGTAATTTAGACTCACGTCATTTTTGAAATACATCACAAAATTTGTTAGATATTTATAGATGCTTACAATCTCCGGATTTTGTTTTCATGAATTCATAAATTCAATTTCCATCCTTGAGATCATATGAAAAACCATAAATCGATCTACCAGTTCCGTTTTTACACCCTCATCAGATCCACTGTTATATGACTATAACCTTTGTATCTGATCCACTGGGTTGTCTACCCTGTCATATTCTCTTGTCCCATGACTTAAATAAATTATTGTTATTTCTTGCCTCAAATTTCATTGAAATTTAAATATTTTAGAGGCTTGGGACTTAAGAGATATACCCCCACTAAAGTGGAAGACTATGACAATAGACATAAAATTGGAACAGATTGATCAATTAGTTTTCCTACCGTGGTCAACAATTTTATTAGTGATCTAATCAACCTAGTTGTCAATCTTGTATCCATTAGGCAATCAATAGTACATGCATGCATCATAGATTTATTTATTATTATTTTTATTTGAGATCTAGTGGTTTTTATCAATATTTTAAACCACTAACTAGAGATCATATGTCTCTTTTGTGCTGTTGGAATGTGCCCAGATTCTTTCGATCAAATCCTTGACCCCTTGATCCACACTTTAAATATTTAGCGGATCAATTATTATACCCCCACTGCACAAGGTAATGCCCAAATTACCAAATAAATAATCCTGCAGTGGTTGTCAAGGGTTCATCAAAAGAAAATACATGTTGTATCTTATTTCAACAAATAAACGCACAATTCCAAGATAAGGCACCAATCCGATATCTCAACATGAGTGGGCACATCTCGCCGAAGATATCACTCTCGAGTAGGTCATACAGTGCAGTTTTATATAAGACAAGTCCAATAAAAAAAAAAAAGTCAAGATACCACTGACCGTGATCGCTGACCAAGAACTTTTCTAACCGTTGGATAGTCATTCTCTCACTGCCTCTGTCTAAATATCGTTGCCAGGAATCCGCAAGCGCAAATGGATCGTCCATCGGAGCTCAGATGATCCAAATATCACGTGACAAATTTCAAGCGTCATTAATGATGACTTCATCTGGTCCAAAATTTTTTTTTTTTTTTAATCATTGGACCCCAAATTTGTCAACGCTTCTGAATAGTGCTCATCACCATGATTCCATAGAACCACCGCTCGTCAATCGGAATCCAGACGAGCAAGATATGCCCGATCAAAGTTTTTCAACTAGGCCCACGCTTGCATCAGCGACGCCTTGTCTATGCGTCAGCCGCTTGTACAGCACATGCGTATTGCCGTCGTCATCTGCGGTGTGCTGGACGTCACGCTGAAGCAGCCTTCAACGAGGTGAGCCGGTCTGAAGACGAGTCTGGTCAACGTGGCCTGGCCTGAAAAATTGGCTTGCGCTCTCTCTCTTCGCACGACTCCCAAGACAAGAAGAGCAGCAGAAGCAGTTGCTGCTTGCAACACATGCCTGGGAGAAAGAAAAAAAAAAGGTGTATGGTTTCTCTTTGGGTGCGACTCCCAAGGTAGCAAAGGCACCAAGTTGACTTAGAAAACAACTTTTGCTGTTGCTGTCACGCGTCTTCTTCTTCCTTGCAAATCGTGCCAATTCCTCCCTCTTGTTACCACCCTTTGCAACCGTAAACAAGAGAAAAAAATAAAATAAAAATTGAACCTCGGTTTCTGCACCCATAAACGAGTGCTAGTCTCCTTCTTCCCTTCCGTTGCAGAGAGCAGAGTGAAACTGGAAAAACAAGATGAACGAAATCCTAGATCCGACGATCCGTAGCCTTTATCGCAAGATCCAAACCGTTAAACGCACATATCAGGCTCTGATACCAATTGAAAGAACTTGCTGGTCCCAGATGAGTGTCGGAACAGAACTCGCCGAGAACCTTGTGCGTTCCGGTGTGGAGTAAACCTGCGAACTCGTTGCAAATGCTCTCAGATCTTCTGGATGATCAAGCAAGAGTTCCCATCTCCCTTATATAGAGCAATTCCTAGGAGTTACAACTCTATCCGGACTCTACCCCTCCTAGAATCCCACATCTCCTGACCAGCGTGGGAATTCTGCCAACTGAGAGTTTGAACTTGATCCAAACTCTACCACTAAGAGTTTTATCCTTATCTGACTCAACCAGATCAAGACTTGTTGGGAGTTCATCCGCGGCACACTGCCGGGCTCGATCTGGCGTGGGCCCAATGACAGTCGGGCCACATAATTTTCCTAACACATCTATCCCTCACCATAGGGTGAGTGACACTTTCCCTTTTTGCACATGAAGACAAGGAAGTGTACCTCACCCTATGTACTTGAAAATTCATTTTTGTACTTGAAAATTCTCATTTATAGAAGTGTCCCTCACCCTATGGTGATGGATATATGTACATGAACATTTCCCATATATATATATATATTAACAATGCAGAATTTAACATGAAAGATATTTGATGCCAGTTCTTGCTTTGACTTCAATGTTAATATGTGATCGAGTTTTGTTTTCTGGTAGGTTACTTGTTTTCACTTTAGTTTAATGATGCCTTCTCTCTGACAGATTCCTGAAGAACGAAAGATAGACTTGCTCAAGAGCCTTGCTGTAAGTTCGCCCAACACAACACCACATGATTCACGCCAGCTTCTTCCATCTGTTGTTCAGTTGCTAAAGGTACAGATGGATACATAATATTTATTGCACATTTTTGTGGAACCTATTCGCACCACAAATAAAATTTTGAGTCCTTCTGGCTGATTGTTGAGATGTAGTTTATACTGATATGCACGTTGGCCTTTTCATCCAGTCAGAACTCTTGACAGTTTTTTTTTTTTTTTAACCTGTTAAATTTCGAGGTATCTTGTGAAATACTTGTTAATGCCTTTAGCTCCTGTCTGCAGCAGTTTTAAAATGGTCAGAAAGGTTGGTCTACGTTAGTTAAGAGTATTCCGCTTGAGGTGGAACGCAAATACCAAAGTTTTTTGTCTTATTTTTTTTATACTGCCTCAAATGGGGGTGTTTTAGTGCGAACTTCTTCCTCTATATCACCTCATAGAACCATGTGTTGACTGGACGAATTCTAGATCTACAACAAGCAGGTCCGTAGGAGCAGATGCTTCAGTTAAAAACTCATCCACGAATCTTTTAATGTTCTTAGTAGTCATTTGTTCGCACCCATTTATATATGTACATGTTGCACACGTGTAACATTTACACATACATATGTTTGTTTGTGCCCATTTATACAGGTGTAAAAATGGTGTGTAAATGAGGATATTTTCATATGAAAGTTTTCACACTTGAAAGGTGTGAAATTATTACACCCCCCTTGATTAAGAAGGCGTGAGTACTGAGTATGTAGGACACTGGGCCAGGTTGTGGTATCAAATCCCTTTGCCGCCTTATATATATTCCTACTCCTGTGGGCCTCACAAATTTAATCTGAAACATCCAAAATTGCTGGTGACCTATTAACCTCCTAACATTTAATTTCATGTCTTAAACATTAATGGATTTTGAGATATACAAAAATTTCACATATGTAATTCGAGCTATTCAATTTTTACTCATTTGAAAATGGAGCTTCAAAAACAAACATGTTATTGAGTTTTGCATCTGTAAATTTTACATATGTAAACTCCACATATGTAAATCCCATTTTCACATCCCAGGCAGGCCAAAATTTTGAACTGCAGTTCGAAACAAAACATTCTTAACCAGTTGAAATTGTAGAGCACTGCTTTTGTTTTGAGCTCACAGTATACATGCAATTTGTAGAGGTACATGCTTTATCCTTACTGCTAGCTGATGCCAAGTACTTCTGCACAGTTAGTCACATATCACTAATATATGGCAAAATCTTAATGAATGCAACCTGGCCATTTCTCATATTTGGAATTTTTTTCATGCAGAATTTGACTGTTCGCATTTTTGAGTCAAGTGTTGGTTCTGTTTCAAATATTTTAATTTCTTTTCTGTTGGTACATAGTTATAGTCTGATGCAAGTTGAGTATCATTAAACAATCTGTTGCCATTGGGAGCCTGTATTTTCCAATGTATTGCCCCTAGGAATTTTGAGTTCTGTGGCTGCATCACCGCTCCTATTTCACATATTGATTTAATGATACAGATGCATGAGATTTGAATCAATTGGAAGCTTTCCGTTTGTGTCGAATATGTGCATTTTTCTTCTTGTAGCTTTACGTAACAACTGTTGGTGTTTTTATGTTCTTCTATCCAGAAGTGCACGCCTCAGAGAAAAGCTGAAGATATGAATTTTACCTTTGTCGAATGCTTATTGTACACCTTTCACCATTTAGCTCACAAGGTTATCCTTATTTTTTATCTGATTCCATTTACATCTTTTCTTGTGGGCCTCGTTGAATTTTGCTGAAGTTCTATATTTATTGCAGACTCCTGTAAGTGCCTAAAATAATACGGACTTGCTCTGATGGGAGCTGCTTTGATAGCCTTTGATAGAAGGGAATGTGCTCTTGACCTGAGAAGAGGAGACAGGTTAGAGACCTTGGTCGTGGATGACCGAAGGCACTCCGACGCTCAAGTCAGTTTTGTTACTGAACGAAGTGAGCAGGAATGGAGAGGGTTAGAGACTTACTTTTGCCTATCTCTTCGTCGTTCTATGCTGTGCCTATTTATAGGTGCTGGTGTTCTCAGATCATTCTTGAGTGGAGGTTGGTGGGCGTACGGTCCCATCGGACCATGCTTTTCCTATAAATGATGGTTGGTAGAGGTCCCATCCTGTCACACCATACCCTGATCTTTCATATGATTGCTGATGTGAAGGCGGAATGAAGTCCACGCTTCTTCCGTATTCGGCGCCCATCCCGCTCGTCTGAGCCGGGACATGCCCTCATTAATTGCTGATTGACAAGATGCCGAACCCGGTTAACCACTGCAGAGATGCATATCGGTACCCATTTCACAACGGGAATGCATCCCCAAGTCTCGGGCGGATAGTCCTTAGGCGAAGCGGAACTCCCCCAAGAAGCCGAGGTCGTGATGGGTCAGCCGACCTGCGTCAGGTCCCGAGCTGGTAGAATACCCCCACACAATTGCCCCCCAAGCTCTGGGTCTCGGCACCCAACCTCGGGACCAAGAGCTTCGGTTCAGTGAGGGACTTCGCGGGCGTCTTTATCTTGAGTACTCTGATAGGGTAATTAAGGCTGTTGCCACCCTGTCTGTCAGGGACGGTTGATTAGCACATACCCTTTCGCTTCATCTCCCGAGGGAACTAATGGGGAGCGACCTTTCGTTTTTCAAGGAGAGACAGCTGGTGGTGACACGTGTCATTGTTTCATGGGTCCTTCAATCGTTTCAGGGGCAGTGTGCGCGCTGCTCGAGGCGACGATTCCTGTCTTCCATATTGGAGAAGGCGATTTTTCTTTATTTATAGGTAGGGGTGCCTCTCTCCTTCTACTTCTGCATTTTTGACTCAGCGATTTGAAGATCATACGAAGGAAGTCCCCGCTGTGAATCAAGTTTCCAGTCCTCCACATCCGTTGCGAGCTCTTCGTGAGTTTCTCTTCCCTCTTCCTCTTTCTGTTCTTCATCCCTTTAGGGTTTTTCTTTTTGGGAGAATGGGAGTCTATAGGCATTGGGTGGACACCCCCGAGGCTATGGAGAGTTTCAGGGAGATGTATCGCATCCCTGCAAATGTTAGTACCAGGATTGACGACCCCGACGACATGTTCGACGGTTTTGTATTCGCCGACGGGTGGATGCCCTTTCCCTTAGTGGCCATAGTCGAGGGAGGGGTCAGGTTCCCAGTCCACCCACTTTTGAGGGCATGCCTGTCAACATGGCACCTCAGCCCCTGCCAGCTGATGCCTAACGGCTACAAGGTAATAATGGGGGCCGTGGAACTCAATAGGATTTTAGGGATTAACCTTGGCGTCCATGACATTGAGGACGCATATGACATATGTAAATCGGCGGGGGACAGTACCTGTTTTTACCTCCGGGGGAGGCCAGGAAGGGAACAATTTGTTACCGAACTGGAAGACTCAGGCCGTCACGCCGGGAACGACCGCCTGTTCGTATCAGGCAATTGGGAGTTCGGGGAGGAAGAGACGGCGGCCGAGAAGCGGTACAGGATACCGCGTCATTTCGGGATCCCCCCAAGTAATGCACCGAACTCCTTCATGCCCTTGTTCTCCTGCTATTTTCGTTGGACTAAGCCTTGTGTTTTTTTTGCCTGCGCAGAGGTCAGCCAGAGGAAGAGTGAGGCTGTCAATTCCGGCTGGAGGCCGAACAGCGACTGGCAAAGGGCTGTGCGCGGTTACAAGGGCCACAACACGCGCGCCGCTTGGTCGCTCCTCGGCTACGAGCCGAGGTACAAGACGTACATCAAGAGGAGGCCCGTGGGTGACGCCGCATCGCCCGATCTCGAACGCCGAAGAGCTTCAGGAGCCGAGGCCACAACGTCCAGAGCCGAACCGGAGCCCGATCTTGAAAGGATCGTCGACTCCTACTCTTCCCCGAGCTCCGAGGGAGGGAGAATGCCGCCACGACGCCCTCCTCTGGCCACAAAGGATTTGGGCAGCAAATTTTTTGGGAAGGAAGCTGCTGCCCCGAACCCCCCAATCTCTACCAAGCAGCCGGTTCCCGCTGGTCAGGGCTCCGCCAGTGCCCTTCCTTCCGCCGGGCCTCCTGTCCGGGAGCGCCCCGCGGAGATTCCGAAGGAGAAATCCCGGGCGGACAAGGGGCCCAGGTTGGAGAAGCCGAGCTCCTCAAGGCGGGAACGCCCCGCAGGGGATGAGAGAGAGGGGGCCCCGGAAAAGCGGCCACGTACTGAAGGGCCGGCAGAGAAGGCTCCGGGGAGAAACACAGAGCAGGCCCCCGGGGCCAGTTTGGTAGTCCCTCGAGAGGGGCCGGCAATATGGAGGCCGTCCCTGTTGCTTGGCCCGGGGAGGCCGGTGACAGTGGATGATCGCCTGCATGGAAACCCCGCCGTCGCAGCCACGTTTGCCGCTGCCTGCGCCCTTCCGCAGGATATAGAGCGGTTGCAGCGGATGGAGGACGGGACCCTGATGGTCGGCATTATTCAGTCCGCCTTCTCGGTGAGCCTCTTAGGGCGTCTTGATTGTTTTCCATGGGATTCTCCTGACATTCGAAAATTGATCTTTGCAGATTATCCAGCGGGCGAAGGTGGCCATGGACAGAGTCCAGCACCGGGACACCCGGGTCGAGAAGCTGGAGGCTGAGAAGAAGAAGGTAACCGACGCCCTAGAGGGCGTTTGCAAGAATCTAAAGGAGGAGGAGGAGAAAAACTTCAGCCTTGTGAAAGACCTCGAAGCTGCCGTAAACGAGGTATGCAAGGTCAAGGAGGAGTGTGTCGCTCTGAAAGCAGCGGCCGAAGTCAAGGCAAAAAGGGCAATCCAGCTGGAGGCCGAGCTGGAAGAAGCGAGAGCCGAGCTGAAGAGAAAGGATGCCGAGCTGAAGAGAAGGAGTGCTGAGCTTGAGGTCGTTTGTACGGAGAAAGCCCATGTCGAAGCTACGACCCAGGCGGAAGTCGATGCTGCTTTCAACGACGGGGTGGGGGAAGCCACCAAGGATTATGAGAGGCAACTCGAGGCCCTGGGTCCGCGCCTGTTTGAGCTTGGGTGCAAGGCCGTGCTAAAGAAAATGGCCGTCTCTGAAGACGACCCCATATACCGGGATTTGCCCAAACTTGAACCCCAGGCCTCGGAAGAGAGTTCGGTTCCTCCACAAGCCCCAGCAGCAGCTCCAGCACTCGAGGCTCCGGTCGCCGACGCCGCTCCTGAAGTTCCTCCTGAAACTCCTGAGAAATGATTCTCTTTTTTGTACTTTTCTTATTTACTTTGTAAAAACAAGTTTGTACTTCCTCCTCTATTAATAAAAGATTCATTTTTGCATGAGCGTGTTTGTTGTGTCTGTTTGATGATGGAATTTCGGTTTAGTAAACATGACATCGTTCCGATCAAACACCCTTGGTTTCACGACCGAGCTTAGTTCCTCAAAAATGAGTTCTTGTGCAGCCGGGTTGGTAACTGGTTTGGCCACCAGGCCCAACGCCAGTGATAGCCGGTGGGATAACCGAGGTGGTCGTCTGGCGACCACGAAGGTTGGAAAGCTGGCTTCTTGCTTAGCCTGTTCCACAACCGATCTGCCGAATTCCGCAACTCGGGATCCAGGTGGGCGGTTCTGCGACCGTACCAAGATGACTTCGAAGGATAAGGCACAGCTGGGCTCAAGAACTTCTTTTATTTATTTAGAAAGAGTACATTTTAAAAGTAGAATTTCTTGAGATGAGCGGCGTTCCAAGGTCGTGGCAATTGTTTCCCATCCATGTCCTCAAGCTTGTATGAGGATGTCCCTGCCGTTGAGATTACTTTGAATGGCCCACGCCAATTCGGTGCCAATTTTCCTTCGTTTGGGTTTTTCTCTGACGGAAGCATCTTCTTGAGGACCAGCTCTCCGATTGCAAATTTCCTCTCTCTAACTCTTTGATTATACCCCCTGGCCAGCTGTTGCTGATAGGCGGTCAGACGGATAGCCGCAGCCTCCCTTCGCTCTTCGGCCAGGTCGAGCTCTTTGGCTAAACTTGTGTCGTTCTCACCTTGGTCGAAAAGGCCCGTCCTTAAAGTGGGAAGGCCAACTTCGAGGGGTATCACGGCCTCCATCCCATAGGCCAAGGAGAAAGGTGTTGCCGATGTGGATCGCCTCGGTGTGGTCCTATATGCCCAAAGGACGCTCGGGAGCTCCTTTACCCATCTTCCCTTGGCCCTGTCGAGCCTTTTCTTGATGCCATCGAGTACCACCTTGTTCGAGACTTCGGCCTGGCCGTTGCTCTGTGGATATGCCGGAGATGAGTAACGATTCTTGATGCCGAGCTCCTGGCAAAAGTTCCTGAAATAGTTGGAATCGAACTGAGTCCCATTGTCCGAGATCAATACTCGAGGGATACCAAATCTCGTTACAATGTTCTTCCAGACGAAGTTCCTTATGTCCTGCTCGGTGATGGAGGACAAAGGTTCCGCCTCGATCCATTTTGTGAAATAATCAGTGGCTGTTACTAGCCATCTTTTGTTTCCTGGAGCCCGGTGTAGAGGTCCGACGATATCCAACCCCCACTGAGCGAACGGCCATGGACTTGAAAGTGGGCTTAAGTCCTGGGCCGGCTGGTGGAGAGAGTGGGAGAACTTCTGACATTTCTCGCACTTCCTGGCATAGAGTTGCGCATCTTTCTGCATGTAAGGCCACCAGTAGCCTTGGCTGATGGCCCGGTAAGCGAGCGACCGACCTCCGATGTGGCTCCCACAAATTCCTTCGTGGATTTCATACAGGAAATCTTCAACCTTGCTCGGGTGAACGCATTGGAGATAAGGACCCGTGAAGGACTTCCTGTATAGTTGGCTTTCCGGAGATAGCCAAAACCGAGATGCTTTCAATCTGATTTTGTGGGCTTCGTTTTTGTCTTCAGGGAGCTGGTCGTTTTTCAGGTAAGCTACTATTGGGTCCATCCAACTGGGGCCGAGATCGGCGTACAGGACATACCGAACAGGAGGCAGTTCTATGCTGGGTGACTCCAGTGTTCCTACTTCAACGGTCCTTTTCTTGCCGGCTTCGACAGCTGATGCCAAACTGGCAAGGGCGTCGGCATGGGAATTTGATTCCCTGCCGATTTGCCTTACTTCGGCTTTCTGGAACAGTGAGAAGCAGCTTCGCGCGGGACACATGCGGCCATTCTTTCATCACGAGCTCGGTAGTCTCCGCTGAGTTGGCTTGCTACTAATTGAGAATCACTGAAAATCACCAGCTGTTTTGCCCCCAAGGTCTTGGCGCTGCCCAGTCCTGTGATTAGTGCCTCGTACTCCGCTTCGTTATTGGATGCTTTGAACCCAAGCGTCAACGCCTGTTCGATGACGAGGCCCTCTGGAGATTGGAGCACTATTCCGATGCCAGACCTCTTTGAAGTTGAGGATCCGTCCACAAAGATTTTCCATGCTGTGCTAAAGGATTGATCTTCCGCTTTGGTGGTTTCATCCTTGTCTGCAATGTTATCTTGCCCGTCGCCCCCCAGTTCGGTACCTGGCTGGGTGGGTGCCGAACTCGGAGAGACGAATTCCACAATGAAGTCCGCCAGGACTTGGGCCTTGATCGCCGTTCTAGGTTGATACTGTATATCATATTGTCCCAATTCGACGGCCCATTTGGAAATTCGCCCGGAGAAATCCGCCTTTCTGAAGAGAGATTTGAGTGGGTGTTCTGTGACAACCACTATAGTATATGTCTGGAAGTAATGGGAGAGTTTGCGGGAGGCGCTGACGAGGGCCAGCGCGAGCTTTTCCAATGGTAAGTACCTGGTTTCGGGATCGAGCAATGTCTTACTCGTATAATAAATAGGCTTCTGCTGCCCATCGTCTTCTTTAATCAGCACCGAGCTTACCGCATGGTCCGAAACTGCCAGGTACAGGTAGAGAATTTCATCTTGCAGCGGTGTTGCCAGTATGGGGGGTGAGGACAAATAGCTTTTTAGCTTTTGGAGAGCTTGGTCACATTCCGGACTCCACTGAAATTTCGAACTTTTCTTCAGGAGTCGAAAGAAAGGGAGGCATTTGTCCGAAGCTCGACTGATGAAGCGGTTAAGGGCAGCTGCCATCCCGGTGAGCTTTTGGACCTGCTTCGTCGTAGATGGGCTCTGGAGTGCTTGAATTGCGGCAATTTGTTCCGGATCGGCTTCAATTCCTCGTCGAGTGACCAGGCTTCCGAGGAACTTGCCAGAACCGACCCCGAATGCGCACTTTGACGCGTTCAATTTCAATCCGAACTCCTTCAGGATGTCGAAAGCTATCCGGAGATCGGCCAGATGATCCTCCGATTTCTTGGATTTGACGACCATGTCGTCAATGTACACCTCCATGGTCTTGCCGAGGTGGACTTGGAACATCCGCGTGACTAGCCGCTGGTAGGTCGCCCCTGCGTTTTTTAACCCGAAGGGCATCACCTTGTAGCAATATATACCTCTGGGAGTTATGAATGCAGTTTTCTCCTCGTCTGGTCCATACATCGGGATCTGGTGATATCCCCGGTAAGCGTCGAGGAAGCTCATTCTGTCGTGCCCGGCAGTGGCGTCAATCAGCTGATCGATCTTTGGCAGTGGGAAGCTGTCCTTCGGGCAGGACTTATTGAGGTCGGTGAAATCAACACAGACCCTCCATTTTCCGCTCTTCTTCTTCACTACCACAGTGTTGGCGAGCCATTCGGGGTAATGGACTTCCCTAATGGCTCCTGCTTCCAGCAGTTTGTCAACCTCTTCCATTACTGCTTCGGTCTGCTGAACTCCTGACCGCCGGGCTTTCTGGATAACCGGTTTGCGCTTTGGATCCACGTTCAGCTTGTGGCTGATGATTTCCGGATCAACGCCAGGCATTTCATAAGGGGTCCAGGCAAAGACCTCTATGTTTTGCAACAGGAAGTTGAGGAGTTCGGACCTTTCCGGCTCGGTGAGCTGGCTACCGAGCAGGAAGAATTTCTCCGGGTCTTTCGAGTCAATTCTGACTTCGGCTAAATCCTCGATGCTTTTCTGTTCGGGAGCTCGCCCCTCGTAACCTCCCAACTCGGCTTCCAGCTCTGCCATATGTATTTGGGGCGGTTCCTTTTCTCCAGATGCGACGGCCATCAAGCACTGCTTGGCCATCTCTTGATCTCCCGAGACCGTAATTATTTCCACCTTGCCATCATCGCGTTCCAACGGGAACTTTAACTTCTGGTGGTGGGTGGAAGGTACGGCTTCCATGTTGTGCAGCCAGCTTCGCCCCAGTATCGCATTGTATGGGGAAGGTACGTCGACTACCAGGAAGTCGGTTTGCATGCTGGAACCCCCGACTTGGACTTTAAGAGAGACCCTCCCTTTTGGGTAGACCGGCTTGGAGCTGAAACCAACGAGGGGGGTGCGTGATTCTTGCAGGTCCTCTTCTTTGAGTCCCAGCTTCCTGAAGCAGTCGAAGTACAAAATCTCCGAGGAGCTGCCCGGATCCACCAGCACCCTTTTGACCACAAAGTTTTTGAGCTTTAGGGTCAGCACTAGTGGGTCATTGTGAGGGAAATGGACTCCTTGGAGGTCCTGGTCTGAGAACCAGATCCCTGGTCTTTCCACCCGAGCTTTCTTCGCGGCCGGTGTCAGTTCGGTCGCGAACACCTGTTTATTATGGGAGGTCCTTCGGGCCTCTACCCGTGCCTCATTGCCTTTTGCTGGGACGGACGCCAGGTGAATAACATTTATCACCCCTTCTGGTTCGTCGCCATCCGCGCCACCTTGGTGCCGAGGAGGGCGGACATTATCACTGCTCTCCTCCTTTATATATTCTTTAAGGTGCCCTTCTTTTACGAGCTTCTCCAGGTGGGATCTGAGGGACACACAGTTCTCTGTTCTGTGGCCATTCTGTTTGTGATAGGAGCAGAACTTGCTCTGATCTCGGGTAGACGAGTCACTCCTCATCGGCTGTGGCCACGCGAAGAATGGCTGTGTTTTGATCCTGGTAAGGATCCTGTAGATCGGTTCCTTGAAGACAGTGTTGACTGCCCTGTAGGAGTCTGGCACCGGTCCGGACTTCTTAATGTCCCTTGGGACGTGGGCCGAGGTCCTTGACGGACTCGACGATCCCTTGTACCGACCCCTCTCTGACTTTCGAAATGGCTTCCGGTCCTTTGGGGATGGTCCATCTTCGCGGCGGCCAGTTCTTTGCTTGAGCCCGAAGTTTTCCCATGCTTTCGCCTCATCTTCTTCCTGTGCAACGAACTGGTTCACCCGAGCCATGAGTGCTTTCATTGTGGTTGCGGGGTATCTGACCAGTTCTTTTCTGAGATCGGTTCCAGGCAACAGAGCCTCCTGGAAGCACATGACGGCTAGCTCTTCGTTGGCGTCCTCGATTTGGCTATAGGTCGTCCAAAACCTTTTGGCAAACCGAGTGACATTTTCGTCATTCCTCATTCGTATGGCCATGAGGTCTTTGTTCATTTTTGGGATGACCTTATGTGCCTGGAATTTTTCCAAAAAGGAGCCCATGAGTTGCCGCCAATTTGAGATCGAGCCCGCCGGGAGGGAGCAAAACCATCGGAGAGGGAGGTCACCTAGACTGGAAGAGAAAACTCTGCAATTAAGGTGACTGACGTCGCCCCACACCGACATTCGCTGAGTGAAGTGTCGGAGGTGGGCCGCAGGGTCGGAGGTTCCGTCATAGAGGGCGAACCTTGGAATGCTGAACTTTTCGGGAGGGGCGTAGTCTCTTATCTCTTGAGAGAAGGGAGACGCGCCGAGCTCTCCTGAATCGTAGGCGCTCGGCCGATCTCTGGCGAGACCGGCCACCTCCAAGTTCTGTCGAATGGCTTGCTTAATGTGCTGATTGAGCCATTCTGGCACATCATCTTCGTCCTCCATCCTCCGCTTTCGGCCCTCGTAGGGATCGGTCGGGCGGCTGCTGCTCGACCCTTCATCGCGGGTTCGCTGGCGTCTTTTATTATCCAGGACATGCCTCAAGTCCTGGACGTCTGGCTGAGACCCAAGGGGCGGGGCCTGGTTCGCCGTTCTTTCCTCCAGCTGCTTCTGGAGTTGACGAATCAATTCGTCCTTTTCTCGGATAACGGCATTTTGGGCTCTGACTTCTTCAACATGGGAGTCGTGGCCACCCTCTTCTTCTGATACAATGGGGGTTAGCGACCTGTCCCTCTGGGATCTTTCTACGAGGTGAGATTCGCCTACCACTTTCTTTCGACGAGGAGGTGGTGGCCGTCTCTTGGAGCGCCTGGCAGGCTGATAGTTCCGTCGCGGAGGGGGCGCTACCTTCTTCGAGGCCCCAGGGTGGGGTGCCTCTGTCAGGCGAGCCTTACCCCTGGCCCCTCTCTGACGGGTGGGCCGCGGCTGCTTTTGTAGAATCTCCAGGGCCGGCGGTGCCGTCCCGTCTCGTCGCTCCGTTGCCAGTATTTCCCGCAATACTGGCGAAGGGGACGTTGGGATGGCTTCTCGTCGTTCAGTTTGGGGATGAGACGATGCCACCTCCGGCAGTACTGGTGATTCCGCTGCGAGCGCCTCGCCGATCCTCCTAGCTTTCGGTGGCATGGTGATCTATGAGTTTGGATACAGTTGTGGGCAAGCAAAACCTTTCCCACAGACGGCGCCAATTGTAAGTGCCTAAAATAATACGGACTTGCTCTGATGGGAGCTGCTGTGATAGCCTTTGATAGAAGGGAATGTGCTCTTGACCTGAGAAGAGGAGACAGGTTAGAGACCTTGGTCGTGGATGACCGAAGGCACTCCGACGCTCAAGTCAGTTTTGTTACCGAACGAAGTGAGCAGGAATGGAGAGGGTTAGAGACTTACTTTTGCCTATCTCTTCGTCGTTCTGTGCTGTGCCTATTTATAGGTGCTGGTGTTCTGAGATCATTCTTGAGTGGAGGTTGGTGGGCGTACGGTCCCATCGGACCATGCTTTTCCCATAAATGATGGTTGGTAGAGGTCCCATCCTGTCACACCATACCCTGATCTTTCATATGATTGCTGATGTGAAGGCGGAATGAAGTCCACGCTTCTTCCGTATTCGGCGCCCATCCTGCTCGTCTGAGCCGGGACATGCCCTCATTAATTGCTGATTGACAAGATGCCGAACCCGGTTAACCACTGCAGAGATGCATATCGGTACCGGATAGTCCTGTGTGTTTGAACTTTTAACCTAAGTAATAGGTCAAATGTTTCATAAAAAAACAACAAAAAATCTTCTCAGCTCCAAGTTTTGATTCGAGGGATTGCATTGCTCAAATCCCCTCCTTTTTGTTGCTCGAAGAAGATACAAATACCGTAATCTCTATCTTTATGTTTTGGCTTCAGCTCCACTTGTTACCCCAAATGGCCAGTTCGTAAACTATTGCTGTCTGGAACTACGCCACTCACACTTCAACTGGTGCCACATTATGCTTAGCTTCTCTGTTTCACCTCAGGAGGTTTGACTGACAATTATCTTCTACCTTAGGATGGCACCTGGACTAGCTTTATTCAATTCTTAGCAATGGCCACATTCTCTCATTTTACTTTGCAACTCCTAGACTGATTGGAGCAGATTTCTTCAATGTCCCATTCTCTTTCTAGAAAAAATGTGACAGCAAATTAATAGAAAGTATGGTTCCTCTGTGGATTGTATTCAGAGCTGTGAAGTGACCAGTGTACATCTTGAAGGTGCTTCCTTCACCTGGCTGACCTTGTAAGAATCCTTTGTAATGTTAAATTGGTCCCATGGGGAAAAAAAATGATAAGGGCGCTAATTTCTTGCTTCTCTGTCAACCAATTGGAACATTTTCGAGGTCGGCTTGCTTGAGATTTGATGTGGCTGTTTTGCAGATCACTTGTGCGATTGAAGATGGATTCATTGGGACTTGATCTGTTTCTATGTGAACTAATGAGGTTGAGAGGTCTGTCACGAATATTGGTGACATTCAATATTGCAATATTTCCCTGAAATGGTCAACATCATAATCATCCTTTGTTTGAAGTAAGCTAGGTTCTTAGAATTCTAGCATTCCTAGAAGTGTAAGCAACCATTTACTATTGTGTATTGTATCTTTGTATTGTGCATTGTTTCTTGTGTGGTGCAATGTTTCTTGTAATACCCATTAAGTTTCCCATGAGACTTTTGGGTTTTCCATGTTTTTGTTCATTGTATAATTTTGCTTAGGTAAGTTTAAGGTAATTAATGATGATTAATCCGTGATTTGCAATTACCCTATAAATTGAGCTATGTATTTCCTCCCAAATCAAGTTGATTTAGTGAAAATTAGAAGTCCCATTATTGTATAATAACCTATTGGCCTTCTTTCCTTGTTGTTTGAGATCAAGAGAACAAGTTTCTTCTCTTGGGTCTCCATTTTCTTTCTCCATTGTGATTAATAGTTCCATCATCATTATCATCAGAGCCTTGTTCCAACTATGTTAGGGTTGGCTACATGAATTCGATTTCTCCATTCCGATCTATCTTGGGCACAATCCTTGGATATGTTGTACTTCTTCAAACCTAATCTTATTACTTCCATCTATTTTCTCTACGGCCTACCGCTTCTCCTTGGTGGGCCATCAACTTGCATAGAAAGACACTTCCTCGTTGGGGCTATTGCTGGCCTGCGTTGGAATTTTCCCTAAAATGGTCATTTTGGGGAATATCAAGAATTCAAAAATTGAAGATATTGCAAAAACATCATGATAATTCCCCAAAAACGTCATAAAAAAATAAATCCCCAAGAACGATAATTGTGACAATGGTTGGAAGAACTAAGGTTGAAAGACATGATTATGGACGGGCTATGTTCTTTCCCCTTTTTTTGATATCAGTAAAATTTGATTAGACAGAACCAAGAAAGAACTTAGCCATAAAAGCCAAGCCTAAAAAACAACCCCCACCAAAAGAAAACCCTAACCAAAAAGAGGAAACTACACATGAAAAGAAGCTACTGAACAAAAAAACTCCGACCCATGAATAGCATCTGCCAATACATTAGCACCTCTTATATAGGATTAAAGCAGTAATCGTGGTCCTGGCCAATGTTTTTAAAACATTGGGTTGTAAGTCGAGGTATTCCAGTTGCCTTCGTGAGGCATATAAGCTTCAACACATGTTGTGTAAATCCCGTTGGAACATCTTTTTCTAATAAATAGATAATATTCATAAAACATTGAACCTATTGATATACAGAGAAAAAAGCAAAAGTTTGTAGTTGTTTTGCCTTCTAGTGAGTTAACTAGGGTTGACATTTATTAACCCTAGTTTACGAAAGTATTATTATTATTATTATTATTATTATTTTTTTTTAAAAACCACCTTTCAAGGTCTTAAATTATAAGCTGCTCATTCCTTCTTAAAAAGAAGATTTATTAGTAGGGAGTAAACCTCTCAATATGGAGCCTGACTGAAGCGCACACATCATCCATGACTTGCACCTCAAATAATCCTCCGATAGTGAAGTGTAAGCATAAAATGCTATGCATGCTTTAGACTTGAGCCCCCTTCGGCGAGCCTTGAGGTGTAAGGCTCAATCACTTTTGAAAACATTTGTCACAAGTTACTGAAAAAAGTAAAAGAGGGATTCTTAGTTGAATTAAAATGTGTAACAGTGCAATGTATGTTCTGTGAGGTTCCAAGAGAGAAACAAACAGTTCCTGGTAGGCACATATGGGCCTTTGGTGCTAAGCTGGTATTGATTGATCAACAGTGGATATTTACCCATTAAACAAGAGTCTTGGATTTGTTGTTATTGGATCCTTTTAGTGGATTGGCTTGGCCCATAGCCACCCCAGTCTCTCGTAGTTGGTACTAGAGCAGGTTTCATTTTGTGATTTCTGACACCGATGTGAATATTTTGACCATATTGCCTCCATGACAATCATCTCCCAGTTTCCACTAGTCCATATTACCTCCATTACAATCATCTCCCAGTTTCTACATCAGCCACCACAATCAACTTGATTCCTATCTCCCTTGCATTTCAGACATTGGATCTGAGAATTTTAGTTCAAAACCTGCCCATTCTTTCACTGGATCTTGCCAAAATTACTGTCATTTTTCATCTCAGTGTATTCATCTCTAACCATGCAGCATTCCTTTTAGACCTACAACTTGCCATGATCTCCCAGCAGTCTCACAGTTGGCCATCACCCAAACCTCGACATAAAAAAACCCAAGAAGCACCTTCATTGGAGTTGTGGTGCTGGCAAGTTGTAAATAACATTCATATTCAACCATATTTGAATTGCATCATTGCTGCAGCACCTATGAGCAGAGATATAAATGCAACTTTGGATATCGTTTTACCAACTGAAACATCTGGCAGTCAGTGGCAGTGACAGAGAAGGGGAACTTCATGCTTCAAATCAGGAATGGCTCTTTCAGAAGATTGTCCAATGTGTTAAGGCCGTAGGGGTTACAGTGGATGAATCAAAGGAAGGGTGGGCTTCAGTGATTGATTTTGCCCAGTACAGGGAGTATCAAATGGATCTGAGGGAGGAATTGGTATAACAAAAAGCAAGGGGGGTGAGAGAGTTGAACAGTTTGTGTTGCTCAATAAATTATGACAGGGCCAAAGAGCAGGAGGAAAGACTTCTTGCAGGCAAGGTGGGAGGAAGTTTCAGGGGGACTCTCTTTGTTCTAAATGAAGACAGTCTCATGGAATGTTCGGGGGTCGGGGGGGATGGTGTGTAGGCTGATGGTTAAAGAATTGATTAAAAGGGAAAGGTTCAGATCGCCTTGTTGCAGGAAACCTAATTGAGAGAAATCTCTGATTCCATTGTCAGGCAAGTTTGGGGAGGAAGACATGTTAGATGGGAGGCTGTAGAAGCTGTGGGTTTTCTCAAGTGACTTGACATCCTTTTTTGACTGGATCAATTTACTTTCCTTGGTGGATCTTCAGTTGAAAGGAGCCTCTTTTACATGGTTGAATCACCAAGACCCTCCAATTATGTCAAGGTTGGATAGATTCTTGGTTTCCAGCGAATGGATGGACTTATATCCGGATGTTTTCCAGATAGCATTGCAAAAGACTGCTTCAGACCACTGTCCAATAATGTTAAATTCAGATCGTAAGAGATGGGGTCCTGCCCCTTTCAGGTTCGAGCTAATGTGGCTAGAGGAGAAGAAGACGTTGATCTCGGACTGATGGAGGGAGTTGGTGGTGGGGGGCTGGCCGGGCCACTTATTGGCTGTTAAGCTAAAAATGTCGAAGGTCAAAATAAAGGAATGGGCAAAGGATAGCTTTGGTGAGATGGGGGCTATAAAAAGTAAAACTTTGGAAGAGCTACAATGCCTAGACAGTAAGGAGGAAGTGGGACACCTGTCTACTGAAGAGAGGAGTACCAAAATTAACCTTAAGGAAGAATTTCTTAGAAAGGCAAGGGAGGGAGAAATAATGTGGAGGCGGCGGTCTAGATGTAAGTGGTTGAAGGAGGGTGATAAAAATACAAAGTTCTTTCATGGTTTGGCTTCTTCAAGAAGAAGGACGAATATAATTGCCTCAATCATAGATGGAAGCAATGGAGTGGAAAGGAAAGAAGAGATTATAGAACTTATAAAAGGATATTTTACCTCCTTCTATTCTAAGGAGTGGGTAAGGCCGACCTTGGATAACTTGGACTTTGATGTCATAGGAGAAGAGAGAGCTAGCTGGTTAGAAAGAAATTTTGTCGAAGAGGAAGTCAAGGAGGCGATTTCCTCTCTTGCGGGAGATATGAGGCTTCAGGGCCGGATGGTTTTCAGATTGCCTTTTCCAGCGCTTCTAGGTTTTGCTAAAGTTGGATATTCTAGCTTTCATGGAAGATTTTCATCAAAGGGGAAAGCTTTCTAAAGGTTTGGGTGCTTCCTTTATAGCACTCGTACAAAAAAAAAGGTGGGAGAAGTAGGGGTTAAAGATTTCAGGCAAATTAGTCTAATTGGAAGCATTTATAAGATCTTGACTAAAGTTCTTGTAGGTAGATTAAAGAAAGTCTTATCATGCAAAATTTCTAGAAAGCATGGAACTTTGTGAAAAGGTAGGCAGATTTTGGATGGGGTTTTGGTGGCAAATGAATGTGCGCATTCATGGAATAAGGCTAGAGTCCCGGGGCTAATTTTTAAGCTGGATTTGGAGAGGGCATATGATAGAGTGGATTGGCAATTCTTGCAATATTTCGTACAATGGGTTGTGTGAAATGGAGAAGGTGGATAAAGGAATGAACTGCTTCAGCTTGGTTTTCCATCCTAATAAATGGCTCTCCAAAAGGTTTCTTTCATGCTCAGAGAGGCCTAAGGCTAGGCGATCATCTCTCTCCTTTCCCTTTTTTATAGTAGCCGAAGCTTTGAGTAGAATGGTGAGAAAGGTAGCTCATGAAGGTCTAATAGGGGGCTTTAGAGTGGCAGATATCCCTATTCAAGTGAATTACCTTCAGTTTGTAGATGACATGCTGATTTTTTGAGATGCAAGTGGAGCAGATCAGCAATGTGAAAGCGATCCTATATTATGTTTTGAAGTAGTCGCAGGCCTAAAAATCAACTTCTTCAAGAGTGAGCTGATTCGAGTAAGAGTTGGGGATTCTTTTCTTCGTTGGTGTGCAAATCTGTTGGGGTGTAAGGCGAGTTCTCTTCCAGCGTCATACTTGGGGCTGCCTTTGTGTATAGGATCAACTAAAAGGGAAGCATGGAGCCCGGTGGTGGAAAGTGTTGAGAAGTAGTCTATTTGGAAAGCTAGTTATTTATCTCTAGGAAACTGGCTCACCCTTATAAAATTTGGTTTGGCTAATCTTCCGGTGTACTACCTTTCTTTGCTAAGATGTCCGATTTCAGTCATCAATCGGATAGAGAAGTTGCAGTGGGATTTCCTATGGCATGGAAGAAACGAAGAGAAGAAATTTCAGTTGGTAGATTGGTCCTTAACTTGTAGACCAAAGGAGGAAGGGGGCTTGGGCCTACCTTTAAGACAGATGAACTAGGCGTTGTTAGGGAAATGGTTATGGATGCTAGGTGGAGAGTCTGATGGTCTTTGGAAGGAGCTGGTGGAGGGAAAGTATGGGGCCTTAAGGAATGGTTGGGATGTGCAGGAAGTCTCTTATAAAACCTCAACTATTTGGAAGGGCATCCTCTTTGTTAAAGATAATTTCGTGAAGAATATTACTTATCGAGTAGGATTGGGTGAGAAGATTTTATTCTGGAAGGATAATTGGATTGGTGATTGGCCTTTTGGCAAATCAATTCCCTGACTTACGCAGTAGTGCAGTGGATAAGGAGGCTAAGGTCAAGTGTTACCTTTCATTTTCAGGTGAGCAGAAGGTTTGGACCCCTATATTGAGGAGGAACCTAAGGGAGCATGGGTTGGGCCAGCTTATGTCCCTTTTAAACCAACTGAGTGGGGGATACATTGCAGAAGGTGGGGAGGATATAAGGCTGTGGAAAGCCTCTTTGTGTTCCTCATATCACTCCTTCCTGTAATAGCGGAGAAAAAAGAAGACACTGAAGGAGCCATCCTTCAGTGTCTTCTTTTTTCTCCGCTATTACAGGAAGGAGTGATATGAGGAACACAATGGTTAGCATTTGGAAGCTCAAGGCTCCTCCTAGAGTTGTAGTTTTTGGATGGCGTGTTCTAAGGAAAAGAATCCTCACAGTGGAGAATTTAAGATGGAGAGGAAAGGTTGTTAATGGGTGTCCTATGTGTTTAAGTGAAGAGGAAACGGTGGATCACCTGCTTTTGAATTGTAAGGTTGCTCAATTGCTTTGGAGGTCAGTGATTGATTGCTATGGGTGTAGTTGGGTTTTTCCGAACTGTATAGTGGACCTATTCCAAGCTTGGAAATCTCCAGTTCGATCGCCCAGAGGGAAGGAGATGTGGAGATTGTCCTTTCTTGTAGTCACTTGGACAATTTGGAAGGAAAGAAATTTACGATGCTTTAAGGGGAAATCCAACCTTGTTGTTTCTTTGATGGAAAAAAATTCAACCTCTTGGTTGCATCTTGGGTGCTGATTGATCAACATTTTAAACCTTTCTCTGTGGACCAAATTATACATAACTGGATGGAAGTGGATTACTCTCACGTCTGACTTTTTGCAGGATGGCTCCTGTTCAGTTTTCTTTTATTGTTGGTGTGTGTTGCTCTTTAGGTTGTCTCTGTGTTGGTGCTTGTTTTCTTTTTGGTGTTTTTGGCTTCGATGGTGGAGGTCTTTTCGGTGTAAGCTGGTCAGTATAGATCTCTTGTACTTCTTGCTTTTAATGAAAGTAACCATTCAAAAAAATAAAAAAATAAATTATGAAACATCTGGTAGTGGGATTTCTCGAGTCCATCTGAAATCAGGACATCTGGTTGTGTTCTGCAGTCATACACTTTCTTTACTATATCTTCCAACTCACATCTGCGAGATCAAGGTTCTAAAGCCATTACACAGCCACCTTAAGCCTCGACGCCCAGGTCGCAAATTTCATACCAAGATCCAATATCTATCTGCAATCCGATATGAGAAATTTAAAACAAATTAACTTTAGATTGTTCTCTGATTACAGATCAGACCTTACATTAAAGATGAGATCTATTAAAACAGTAAGCAGATATCCAAGCTCCAAGAATGGTCCTGGACCCAAAAGTTTGCAGTTTTAACTTGATACCCCATGGCCCATCCCTGTTCCCCTTTCATTATGAAACACATCTATGTCGTAATTTAGACTTCAATTATTCTCTTTTCAGTTTAATGACGTCAATTTTGTAGATCAAAGATATACTTGGTCAAGCCATTTCCATTGAATACCCAATTCCACGACTTGCAACTCCCTTTTCAGACTCCTTACCGCTGTGAATCTCAATCCAACAGCTCAGAAAGTCATCTTCGCCACCATATTGCTCAAATCTGAGCCTGTTTGCAACACATTTCCATTCCCTTTTGCTTTTGGCTTTACCTTCTTCTGAACCAGTGGCGAATTATTTTAGATCCATCTGTTCATGGTTCATGGGATCATGCCCATGATATCACCATAACCAATGGCCATTCAGCTAATCCAGCAACCTGATACTCCACCCAACAACCAGACATCATCCAGCGATCATCGTTAACGGTCCCCATGTCATTTTATGATGGAGTTTGTTCAGTGGAATGTCAAATGTAAGTGAACTTCCATTCAGATACTGTTTTGAGTCCGAAAGTGACTGTCATTAGAGCAAGCCGTTAGTTTTTTCATTTCTACCTGAATGTTGACTCTGCCTTGCCAATTGGTGACAAGTGTCTGTATGAAAGAGTAAAGTATATTATTCTGAATAAATATTTTTTTGGATTGGCAATGACTCTTTATATTAACGCAAATCAGAAAAATACGAAAGGCCCCAACGTGGCAGAAGGTATAAGAGTGATTTGTTTTATGCTAGATATTCAGTGAGTGATTTGTTTTTATGGAAATTCCTGGTTTCATGAAAGATCATATTGTGACATCTTTTGTGCGGTGTGCCTGATTATTAATCATGAGACACTGGCTCAAAAGCCATAGACCCTATTGAAGGAACATCCTGCGCCAGTATTCAAATACCTTATTTTTTATTTTTCTTTTTCTTTTTTTTTTTTTTTGAAATGCTGACTAGATTCATTTCTCCATAAGACTGTATGGTATACAACCATACAATGAAACGTGTTGTGCAAACTGTCCCCATGCTTGGTTATATGGGATTCTTTTGTATAATTTTGCTGTACTTTTGGTGGTTTGCCTATCTATCCATTCCGTTGGGTCCTACATTCTTCATCTATTAATACACTCTCTCTTTGAAAAAAGTAAAAAAAAAAGAAAAAGAAAAAGAATAAATGATTATTGTTGATGTTGATGTGACAGGTTAACAAATGTTGAGGATCTAGCTAGGAGTGCTATGAAGAAACTAACCCAGGGAATGGTGGAGCACAACAAGGCAATGGCTGCTGCTAAGACAGAAGATGCTAAGGCTGACATTGTGAGTTTTTTTTCTTGTGAGCTGTTCACCTTTACTAATTCCTGTCCAGGTTTTTTTTTTTTTTTTTTTCCAGCTAATTTTTTGTTATGCTGTTTAGAAAATAAAGAAACAAAACACCACGACTGGATTGCGGACCTGCAACAACATACTGGCAATGACACAGGTAATATATATTATTCTAAAGGGTTTGGTATGCCTTGATTTCATCCATTCTGAGCTTTTTTCCTTTTCTCTTTTCCAGCCTGAAAATTCCCTGGAGGGTCTAATTACACAACCCTAACAGAAAGTAAACTAAATCCCAGCACAGATATGAATATGGAAATTAAAAAACCTAAGTTAATCAAGCAAACAATCACAAAGATGGACACGAGATTTTTTACGTGGAAAACCCTGGGTAGGGAAAAAACCACGGGACCTAGCACCGGTCCAGAAAGATCAAGCACTATGAAATCAAAGGTTACAAGAGAAAACTCACTCCCCTTTACAGTTGACCACAACCTAAGGACCAAAGTGATTCTTGCCGACGAACACGCCGTTCACCTTCTCCAGCACTTCAATCTCCACGCCTTAAGCAAGACGAATTGGATGGAACATAGATTGAAAATCTCCAGAGAACAAAGCTTCAGCACATATCTTTGACACACAAACTCTCTGGAGGAAGATGATCTCTCTTAAGGTAATCTAGGGTTTTGATCTGAGAGAGGTGTGTTGTTTAAGAAGGGTTTACACCCTTAAATAGGCTTCTGCACTCGTATGGGGAAGTTCTGTTGTAATGGGATGGAAAGATTAGAGTTTTAGAAAGAGGTGGCTAAAAAACAGCTGTGACACGCCGCTGGCCGATCGATCGGACTGTAGGTCCGATCGATCGGACTGTGTTTTAACTGGGACCAATTTCTGGCCGATCGATCGGGTTGCAGGTCCGATCGATCGGACTGACTTTTAACTGAGAGCAAATAATGGGCGATCGATCGGATTGATGAGGCGATCGATCGGTCTGTCTTTTTGTTGAAAACACTCTGTATCCTGATGCTTTGGAAGTCTTCTTCAAACCACGATGGTCCATCTACAAATTACATTAAATCCCCATGTTTTGTCCACCCAATGAATTAGCCAACACTCAAAAATACTAACAATCTCCCCCTTTGGCAATTCATGGACAAAACATCTAAATACATTTAATTCTACCAAAAAAAAATATAAAAGCAAACGACCAATCTTCCATAGTTCCATCACTGATACCTGCATTACCTATCACAGACAATCTTTGACAAGAGATCATGATCATATGAAAAAGAAGCAATCAAGTAAGATAAACTAAGCAAAGATATCATATGCAAAACTTAATTCACTAATTAAAAACAAAGACTAAGTAAACTAAACAAGGATAACAAAGTGAAAACAAAGTTAGAGAATCTCCCCCTAAGTGTGTGTCTCCCCCTTTTTGTCCAGAAATTGACAAGGGAACAATAAGATGTAGACGGAAGAGATTAAACCAACAAAGACAATAGCATAAAAGTTCGAAAGTTGGAACAGAAAGTTAGATGCTGAGGACTATTGAGGAGGAGGGAAATGATGCAGTAAAGAGTCCAACTTCTCCTCAATCCGGTTGCTTCCCAGCTGTAGTTGCCTCATTTGATCAAAAACGTCATTAAACTGAGAGTCCATGCGATGCTCAAGAAGCTCAATTTGGGTAGATTGATCCAAGATGCGGTTCTCAAACTCTTGCAGATAAGCAGGCATAGCAGACGCAAACTGTGGATCAACGGGAGCAGCCTCTTCACCTTGAGCTGGAGCTTCATCACCACTGTCATCAACGTGAGCGGAGGAGAGACTGACAGTGCGGTATGTGATGGGACCTCTTCCTTTCACAATGTAGTCCTGTGGCCCCACAGCTACTCCTTTAGACAGAAGTATACGAGTGATAAGCGCTCCGTATGGAAGAGAAGTAATCGATGCACCGAGCTAGAGGGGCAGCCACCATGTGCTTATAAATAGCAAGTGGGATGTCAATAGGCTGTCCAGTCCCAATCAAGTAGAGAAGATGGCCTGCGTCCATGACAACCTCTGATGTTCTCCCCTTGGGCTCAAGGTTGAAACACACAAACAGATTCAGCATACGGTAAGAGGGGGTAAGGTACTTCTGTTTCAAAACACCCCCAGGCCATGCACGTTTACGGCCACCAGTGAGAATGGTTATCACCTCATCCCAGTCTGTATTATCAACCGGGTCTTCCATGTCATCCGGATCTGGCTCCGGAGTTGGATATACAGCATTGAGACTCCGATCAATCTGAATGAACTGTGCAAGAAAGTCGGGATCGATGTCAACAGTAACCCCTCTAACATATGATTTAAAAGAGTCTTCTCCAATATCATAAATATTGTTGTAAAACTCTTGCACCATTGACCCATACGTGGTAGGGTCAAGAATATACAAGGAAGCCCATTCTCTTTCTAACAGCCATTGACTAAAATCAATTTCGATTTTGGCTAAATTCACCGGACGTTCCACTATGACTTGCTTCTTCGAAAATACATTCATAAACGAATTTTCCTTGATCATACTTTGAAATCGATTTTCATCAAAGGTGGGTGCAGAGGAGGAGCTACCCCGATGGCATGTTTTCTTACGAGGATGAGAGACTTTTGGGGCCATTTTGTCTTTGAGACAATCTAACAAACACCTGGGGTGCATTGTACAAAGACATATATCCAACATGCATTTTAGAAAATGAGACATCCAAAATTGGAAGTACAATATGAAGAGAAGATAGTATGTACATTAAGACTAGAAAATCATTGCCACAACCAAGACATTTTCAAGCAACCATAACCAACAAGACAATCTCCAATTACCCAATCTATCTTCCACAACCAAAGCTAAACACATGGAATGAAATAGAAAATGGAAAAGAGAAGAGGAGGAAGAAAAATTACCTTAGGAAGAGCAAATAACCCTGATGGAGAAACCCTAGAGTGAGAAGGAAGAACTCAGTTTTTAGGGCAGAGAAACAGAGAGAATAGAATAGAGAATGAAAAAGAAAAACGGGCGCAGGGGATTTATAAACACGCTGTCCGATTGATCGGACCAGTTTGGCCGATCGATCGGACCAAGGCAAAAAAAAAAAAAATAGGAATAAACACAGCTAGGGGAAGGAAGAAAAAAAAATTTTCAATAAAGTGTTCTAGGATAAATGATATGATCACACATATCAGAACCAACTCCCCCTTTTTTTTTTTTTTTAATAAATGTTTGCGATACTATTTCCCCCTTTTTTTTTATTTTTTTTTTATTTTTGTAATTTGCCCCAAATAAGATCCATCATAGGTGACTTTCACACTAATGAGTATGGTACCCTTCTCTAAGGAAACTTTTCAATCATATAGTAGCTATCACACATACTCGTAGGTAGTCCTGACCTCCGGTTTTTTTTTTTTTTTTTTTTTTTGAGTAAGGGAGTCAAGTACTGACACTAAGCAACCAAACCATAATTACCAAAACAAAAAATATTGAAAGAGACTAAGGATTTGAGCAGATACCGAGAGATTTACGGAGAGAATCAAACCGAGTTGGGTCCAAAGGTTTTGTAAGAATATCAGCGAGTTGATTTTCCGTAGGGATATGCTCTAAGGTAATGACCTTCTCTTCAACCAAATCTCTGATAAAATGATGCCTTATGTCTATGTGTTTGGTTCTAGAATGTTGGACCGGGTTTTTAGAGATGTCAATAGCACTTTTGTTATCACAATAAACAACCATTGTGGTCTGTGCAATGCCATAATCAGATAGCATTTGTTTCATCCATAACAATTGTGTGCAACAACTTCCAGCCGCAATGTATTCTGACTCAGCTGTGGATAGTGAAGTGGAGGTTTGTTTCTTGCTGTGCCACGCAACTAAATTATTTCCAATAAGAAAACAGCCACCGGAAGTGCTTTTCCGATCATCTACACAACCTGCTCAGTCAGCATCCGAGTAACCGACGACATTCATGTTGGTATCTCTTGTAAACCATATTCCAAAATCAGTGGTGCCACTCACATATTTTAGAATTCTCTTCACAGCTTGGAGATGAGATTCTTTGGGTCTTGACTGATATCTGGCACAAACACAGACACTGAAGGAGATGTCTGGTCTACTGGTAGTCAAGTATAACAAGCTTCCAATCATGCTTCGATACATTCTTTCATCAAAATCTTTCCCAGAAGAGTCTAAACTCAATTTAACAGTGGTGCTCATGGGAGTATTGGATTGCTTGACAGAGGTCATCCCAAATTTCTTCAAAATGGTTTGAGCATATTTGGTTTGTGAAAGAAATATCCCATCCTCACATTGTTTGATTTGTAGACCTAGGAAAAAGGATAATTCTCCAACCATGCTCATCTCAAATTCTTTGGACATAGATGAGGCAAAAGATGTAGCCAAACTTTCAGATGTGGAACCGAAAACAATGTCATCCACATAAACTTGAGCAATGAGGATATTTTTTCTCTCTCTCTCTTGATAAAAAGTGTTTTATCTACGCTGCCCCGTACAAACGAGTTTTCAAGCAGGAAGGTAGTCAATCTCTCATACCATGCTCGAGGAGCCTGCTTCAACCCATACAAAGTTTTGTTCAATTTGAACACATGATCAGGGCAATGGGGGTCTTGGAAACCTTGCGGTTGTTCTACATACACTTCCTCATTTAAAAATCCATTCAAGAAGGCACTCTTGACATCCATCTGATACAACTTGATTTTTAGAGAACAAGCTACAGCCAATAAAATGCGAATGGACTCAAGGCGAGCAACCGGAGCAAATGTTTCATCAAAATCTATTCCCTCCACCTGGGTATAGCCCTGGGCAACTAGTCTAGCTTTGTTTCTGACAACTTGTCCAAATTCATCAGTTTTATTTTTGAAAATCCATTTTGTACCTATGACATGTGTGTTTTTGGGCCTTGGAACTAGTTTCCAAACATTGTTACGCTCAAATTGACCTAACTCCTCATGCATGGCGTTAATCCAGGAGTCATCTACAAGAGCTTCTTTAATGTTTTTGGGTTCAAAAGAGGAAACATAACACAAAAAATTTACCTCACTTTGGACTTGCTGACGAGTTTTGATAGGAGCATGAACATCACCAATTACTTTATCGAGAGAGTGATCCCTGATTACCTGACCTTTTTGGGATCGAGGATTTACATCCTTGCTTGAAGAAGGTTGAGGAGTTGATGTACTTTGAGTAGCACCTTTCACTTTCAGTCCAGACTCGTCACATTCAGATTCTGATTCAGTGTCAGGAATGACAGCTTCTTGATCCGGTGTGATTGGATCTTTTAGTTCCGTGTGTTGCTTATCATTTTGTCCAACCTGCGGAGAAGAAGGAAGAGTTATAGGGTATTTATCTTCATCATCAGAAAAATAAGCGGGTCCAGCGTCATCAACAGTGACATTGATAGATTCCATGACTGTGGAATGTCTCAGATGAAATACGCTATAGGCTTTGCTATTTAATGAGTACCCAAGAAAAATCCCTTCATCACTTCGGGAATCAAATTTTCCAAGATGTTCTCTATCTTTCAAGATGTAACACTTACTCCCGAAGGTTTTGAAGTATTTAACTGTAGGTTTTCGACCAGTCTATAGTTCATATGGAGTATTCTTTGTTCCAGCCCTGAGGTAGACTCGATTTATCACATAGACAGCAGTGTTAACTGCCTCTGCCCAAAACCTTTGTGGCACGTTTTTACTATGGATCATGACACGAGCCATTTCTTGTACAACCCGATTTTTCCTTTTAACTACTCCATTTTGTTGTGGAGTTTTAGGGGCAGAGAATTCATGTTTAATGCCATTTTCAGTACAAAAAGTGTTAAAGAAAGAGTTCTGAAACTCTGTGCCATGGTCGGATCTGATTCTTGCAATTCCACCATATTGTCCGCCCTTATCTGTAAGAAGTTGAAGCCATAAGCAATGAAACACATCAAAAGTTTCAGATTTATCTCTAAGAAAGCGAACCCAAGTAAATCTAGAGAAATCATCAACAGTAAGGAAGATGTACTTTTTGCCACCAATACTTTCAGATTTTGAAGGACCCATGAGATCCATATGAAGTAGCTCTAGTGGTCTCTTGGTAGTAAGCATTTCCAATTTTTTATGTGGTGCCCTAATTTGTTTCCCAATTTGACACGGACCACACACGTGGTTATGAGGTTTTTGAAGTTTGGGAAGTCCTCGAACTAATTCTTGCTTAGAAAGTTTTTCCAAATCAGAATGGTTGATGTGACCTAGCCTTTGATGCCAAAGGTCAACAGTATTGACAGTAGCAGAATTACAGTTCAAAGATTTTTCATTGACTATCTCATTGACAACCACATAGCAATTATCGGAATTCTTTTTACCAGAGAGTACATGTTTTCCAAGACTGTCTACAATGGAGCAAGTATTTAAAGAAAAATGAACCTCATTACCAGATTCACAGAATTGACTTATACTTAGCAAGTTTGCTTTAAGACCATCAACCAGGAAAACATTATTGATAGTGGACATACCTGGTATGTTGACAGATCCTTTACCGACAACTTTAGATTTACTTCCATCTCCAAATTGAACATTACCACCATGATGACTTTCCAGTGATGTGAAAAGGGACTTATCCCCTGTCATATGTCTAGAGCATCCGCTGTCTAAGTACCAAACATGTGAACTTTGTGCTTTAAGAGCAGTGAGAACCACATTGCAACGAAGATCAGATTTACGCACCCAAATGAATTTTTGTTTGACCTTATTAGGGGTCAAATTGATCTTCTGTCTTTCATAGCGAAGTTTCTTTCCGCAATTTATTGCAATGAGGCCTTATATGTCCAATGATTCCACAAAAGTGACAAGTAGGGACATATTGACGATGAGGCATATACTTTTTGAGATTGGTGTTCACATGTTTAGGTTTAGAAATAGCAGGTTCTATAGCAAAAAGTGTATTTCCCCGAACAAACTTACCTGTGTTATTGGAGGAGGATGCACCGTAGTCAAATCCAAGACCATGCTTGTTGCTAGATACTATTTGTGCACCCAGTATTTCATCAAGTTTCTTTGATCCTGTATTCATCCGATGAATATCAGCTTTGGTAGAGACCAATTCAGCAATGGTTGTCTTGAGTTTGTCAGAGATGCTATCTTTTTCAGTTTTGCAGGAATCTAGTTCTTTCTTTAGGAGTAAAATTTCTTTGTCAGCTTGAATAGAGTGCTCATGAAGTAAGTCCCGTTCGTTCCCTGCAGAAATCAATTTTTCAGATAAAATGGCACGCTGTGATTCAAGTTGAGATACTTTACCTTGGGATTCATTAAATTCATTTTTAAGAACAATATTTTCTTTTTCAGCAGCTTTCCATTTTCCTTTCAGAATATCATTCAATTGTGTCATCCTCCTTGAATGTTTGAGGAGACTTTGATATGCTTCTACTAGATCCTGTTCATTATCTGACAAACAATTAAGATCATCTGAAGTAACTTCATCTGATTTTTCCATACCCTCCTGCAACAAGGAGTCGTTAGATCTTGCCATAAAAGTCATAAATTTTCCATGTTCTGGTGATGATGATTCAGGTTCACTTTCATTGCAATCTTGATCTGAATCATCATCCCACGTTACATTTAACACTTTTCCTTGAGTTCTGAAAGTCCTATTAACACATTGAGAAGCATAGTGACCAAAACCTTTGCATTCAAAGCAGTGAGTACTCTTAGGAGGGATTTTTGACACATTTTTCTCAGAATTTTGACCAGCATTGGATTTAAATGACGAAGAAGGCTTATGTTGTCCTTTTTGAGCAGTATTTTTAAAATTCTTTTTAAAATCTTTTCTATCGTTTTTCAAAAACTTTTTGAACTTTTTAACAAATAGGGCATCAAGGTCTAGGTCTTCAGTCTCTTGTTCGGAGTCATTCTCATGCTCCATAAGAGATTTTAAAGCCATTCCTTTACCTTTCTTTGTTTTTCTGAGATTGGCTTCAAAGGTTTGCATGTTGCCAACTAACTGCTCAACTTTAATTGAATCCAAATCGCTGGACTCCTCAATAGCAACTACTTTAGGGTCAAATCTTTCAGGAAGAGATCTAAGAATCTTTTTAACAATTTTATGTTCAGGAATGACTTCTCCTAAAAAAAGTAGAATTCACAATAGCAGACAACTTATCATTGAAATCATTAAAAACTTTAGTTTCATCCATTTTCAGATTCTCAAACGCAGTAGTTAAATTTTGAAGTTTGGCTTGCTTAACTTTGAGAGTACCTTCATGAACAGTTTCTAAAATATCCCATGCTTCCTTAGCAGTTTTACAAATCGATATCCGACGAAATTCAGAAGGAGAAACACCATTGAAAATTGAATTTAAAGCTTTACTATTAAAATTGAAGGTTTGTTTATCCTCCTTGGTTCATTGAGGTATGGGTTTTTCAATGATTTTATTGCCATCAGTGGTAACAGTAGGCATGGAGTAACAAAAAACCACAGAATTCCAGACATCCACATCTATGGATTGAAGGAATGCAGTCATTCGAACTTTCCAATAATGATAGTTCGATCCATCCAAGAGTGGGGGTTTGGAAATAGAAGATCCATCTCTAAAATTCTCCATATCAAAAATCTGTGTAGATCTCACACAACAACTTAGTGTGAATCAGCTCTGATACCAATTGAAAATTCCCTGGAGGGTCTAATTACACAACCCTAACAGAAAGTAAACTAAATCCCAGCACAGATATGAATATGGAAATTAAAAAACCTAAGTTAATCAAGCAAACAATCACAAAGATGGACACGAGATTTTTTACGTGGAAAACCCTGGGTAGGGAAAAAACCACGGGACCTAGCACCGGTCCAGAAAGATCAAGCACTATGAAATCAAAGGTTACAAGAGAAAACTCACTCCCCTTTACAGTTGACCACAACCTAAGGACCAAAGTGATTCTTGCCGACGAACACGCCGTTCACCTTCTCCAGTACTTCAATCTCTACGCCTTAAGCAAGACGAATTGGATGGAACATAGATTGAAAATCTCCAGAGAACAAAGCTTCAGCACATATCTTTGACACACAAACTCTCTGGAGGAAGATGATCTCTCTTAAGATAATCTAGGGTTTTGATCTGAGAGAGGTGTGTTGTTTAAGAAGGGTTTACACCCTTAAATAGGCTTCTGCACTCGTATGGGGAAGTTCTGTTGTAATGGGATGGAAAGATTAGAGTTTTAGAAAGAGGTGGCTAAAACACAGCTGTGACACGCCGCTGGATCGATCGGACTGTGTTTTAACTGGGACCAATTTCTGGCCGATCGATCGGGCTGCAGGTCCGATCGATCGGACTGACTTTTAACTGAGAGCAAATAATGGGCGATCGATCGGATTGATGAGGCGATCGATCGGTCTGTCTTTTTGTTGAAAACACTCTGTATCCTGATGCTTTGGAAGTCTTCTTCAAACCACGATGGTCCATCTACAAATTACATTAAATCCCCATGTTTTGTCCACCCAATGAATTAGCCAACACTTAAAAATACTAACACAGCCATTGCATTCCAAAACTCCTTCATTCATTGGGGATAAGAAGAAGATCAACCTGTCTTGGAAAGAAGCAGCAAAACCTCCAATTGCTTCTTTAGCTGCTGCAGAAAGGTGAGGGAAATGTCTCTCCTACAAAATATAAAAAAAGAAGCCTCTCCTTCTCTGTTTTTTCTCTGTGTTGTATTCTTCTTATTCCTGTTTGTCTTTCAGTGGCAAGCGCACTGCATCTGCAGCTAATGGTTCTGGGGCTGCTGCAATGGCTAACAAGAAGAGACGAGGTGAAGGCGCCATGCAGAGCCAACTTGTTAACAGGGCATTGGAAGGTTTATATCGCGGTGGAAGAAGCGGTGCAAGAGTTAGGGGGTGGGGTGGCCGAGGTAGAGGAAGGGCTTACCGTTAGCTTCAGTGTTCTTCCATGTTGGTGTACTTTTCTCTAAGTATCCTGAGCAGAGCAGTTGGCTCTTCTGCTTGAATTGGGCCTCATGTGGATTCTGGTTTCTACTGGGTGGGCTGATGATATAGAGATTCTGTTTGCAATTAGTTCTTTGATTGGATTGCCCTGGGAGAGTGTCTGCTTAAGAGCTGGTGGAAAGGGATTCCGCCTTCGATGCAGGTGGAATTCTGGGTCTAATTTTAGCTGATTACACCATCCTGTAAAATCTGAGACTAGGGTAGCATCATTTTATAGTTCTGGATCCGTTGTCACAAGCTTTTTGGGGTCCACTTCATAGAGCATTTAATCTCTCAGGTTCTTTGCTGACTGCTGCTCCCTCTTGTCTACACACATTTGAGGGAAAAATGTGTTATGTTATTCACAACCATACCTGAAAACTCGTCTTGAGTTCTTTTCTTATTGCTACTCCCATTAATCTCAATTTTCCTTTTATCCAACTGGGGTACCTTTCCAAAAAGAAAATGGGGGAAAGAAGTCTGATGTTGAATACGTTTTGGACGAGTGTCAAATTGGGTCCTGGTGCCACATTACTGGGTTATACAACTGTGAAAGGCTAATCCATAGATATTATTGATATTTTCATCTGTGAAAGGCTATATATGGAGGAAGGCACTGTGTTTATTAGGATAGAATGGGTAGATTACATTATACAATGGTCAAAGAGAGGTGATTTGTGCTAGTGAACCAAGAATGAAGTATGCTATCATCTGATCAGGTATGCCCAAGAGCAGTGGTGATTTACTGTGAGCACTCTAGAGGGTGTTGCTTCTTCCAAACTTGCGCAGCTGAATTTTATTGTGCCACCAGTCAGGATCATGCACTGCACTGGCCTTAACCATGTGAGGAACTCTCTTTGGCAAGGCTAAATTGATTGCATGTTCCCTCTCAGGTACCTGTTGATTCTGGTGTGGCTTCTTCCTGCGCTGATTATTATGGAATCGACTGATCAGAAATAGCAAAAACACCAGTGTCGATGTTCCTCCAGTGATAAGGAAGAGACCCCAAAAGCTGCCTGGGCTCAACCTGACACTCTCCTGGGCGTCTGTATGAGAACCTGAACTATTGGAAGGAGAAGAAACCAACAGATGCTCCTCTAGTTTACGGAGCTCCCCGCTTTCTCTTAACCTTATAATTTCATCGGATACATTTCCCGCGTGGGCGGAACCTTTTGCGAAAGCCTGAGGAAGAACATCCATATAATATGAAGAAACAAAAGGTACGTCATTATTTGAACTGATATTAATCATAAAACAGAAAGGAAGGAATCCTTTTATGCTTGAGGGCCGAGCTTAGCCACAAGCAAATGAAACTTCTGACCCTCACATGTGTCCTGTAGGGGGCGTTTGTTTTGCAAGAATTAGAGATGAGAATTCAAGCTGTCCGGAACTTTTTACAGGATGCCAGTGGCTATCCCCCAGCACTTTCGCCTGCTTGATTTTTGAGTTTCTAAAAATTTGTCCTTGAGAATTAGTACTTTTGGCTTTTACAGAATTCTCAAGAAACTCGAAATTTTAGCTTGCAAATAGTTACCGGGCCTTTGAGCATTTTTGAGTCTAGCTGGGGGGAAGCATTGGGCGATTTCAAGTATTTCTTGACAAAGAATTCTCAAATATCATGCAAACAAACAGGCCCCAAATGGCCTGACACAACAAAAGGAGGTCACTGAGTCATGTCTAAATGCATGGCTCTTAGCTTAAAAGCTAAAAAACTCGGCTCAACGTAGAAGGTCACCAACCCTAGTACTTCAGTCGAGCCCTGCCAATTACTCGGTCAGGCTCAGTCAACTTGATGGCTTAATAGGGCAACTTCAACTTGATGGCTTAGCTTATTAAGGCAACTTGACTCGGCCGAGGCGACTCAGAATGAGCATACTTACAAAGCCATATCCACCGATTTCGTACATAGGTCCTGTCGCCACAAAGCCCTTCTTATTCTCATCTAGGAATATACTGATGAAAGCAAGCTCCAGGAAGGCGGCCTTGATCTCTCCACTCCTGAGATCTTGGGCGTACTCTTTCACTGACAAGTAGGTCTTGATGCATGATTTGTTGAAATGCAAGACATTTTCTAAGTAGCTTATGAGATAGGACCCATGGCTACACCCCACCTTATATGTGCTTCTTTGGAGTGTCCCCACATCAACAACACTCGGCCTCAGTTGCTGAACTGTGAGCATTGAGGTGAGGTTAGCAGTGTAGCTCTGAGTCAAGACCAATGCCACAAACAACCAGACCACCATGGCCGCTCTAGAGAAACTGCTCCGGAGTTTCTCTCCTGCTCCAATAACAAAAGCAACAATAGAAGTTACAGATTGGGGGTATTGTTTGAGGGTTTATTGAGTCGGGTCAGGTTGGCATTCAATGCAAATGGATATGAACAAACAAATCCATTATATTAATATCAATCCAGAGGTTACTTCTCGAGTTGGGTTCGGTTTACATCGTCGAGGGTTGTTGAGGGTGGGCCGGGTTAAGTTAGGTTGGTTCATGGTTAAGAAGGTTAGGCTAGGTTAATTTAGGTTGATTGATGGTTAAGTGGGACCACCAACTAGTTATTAATCGGGTTGGACATATCAATATGAGCTGTCGATTGGGTTCATCCAGGTTAGGCTCATTGGGTTAGGAATTGTTACCCTAGTGGGGTGGGTCTTCTATGCAGAAATCAGGCTCTAGGTCCATGTACGGCATACAGCCCGATCCAAACCTACTCATTAATATCTTGGTTTAAGTCTCATTAGTGAAAGAGAGTTATCACCAATCCCCACGTAGGATTGGGGCTAGGGCCCACTGTGAATGTCTTTTTCTTTCACCGTTGCGTCATCCTGTACCTATTTGGTGCAGCGATGTTTTGGGCCTTCTATGATTTCCTGGGCCTTCTATGTTTTCCTGTGCATCTGGCTTTCCCACCTCCCCCGTGGGAAAGCAAGTGCCGCGGAAGAGAAAGCACTCCAGCACTGCACAACACAACCTTTTATAGTAGTTGTGAGATAGATTTATGATTCAGCAACACGACGCCTAGTAGCCTAGAGCACTGTTTCCATCTTAGGCATGGTCATCCTCATGGGCCTCACAGGGGCCTATACACCAACGTTGAAACCAGAAAAAGGGGAACCTATAAAAATATTGTGATTTGTTGATAATGATTACTTTGTTATTAGTTTAATTGAATTTATTTCAATCTGATGGTTAATTCCACCGAAGAAAATGGATTAGCGGTCCACTTAGGTATAATCGAGTATTATTTTTTGAACAGTTGAGATCTTTAAAAGGTGATCCGGAATTAACTTCGGTTCGCTTGACCTGATTATTAATGAGGTAAAGTCTTATAATTACTCAACAACATGGGGAATATGGCAGTTCCTGTTACCATTAATGGGGAAGAGGGTGGTGAAGGAGAGCCAGACCAAGCTGCCGAATTGGCTCCAAAATGATAAGCCCTGCAACTCTTCATTGCCTGACTTCTCTATCAACCAGACGATGAGGCCATTGTACAGAAATAAGGCTCCTGTCAGTGCCCACATCATCCTCGTGAAGGGCTTCACGAACATCCAAGCCTTGCCACCCTTTGCCTCTTCACGCACCACCATCCTCACTCCCCTCGGTGTGTAGTGCTGAGAGAAGTCTACATATCGTGTTCGATTCGCCACGATTGATACATCGCCTACTGCTGCATCAAATTTCTTCTCCTCAAATAAGAGGGAGAGGGAGAGGGAGAGAGAGAGAGAGAGAGAGAGAAGATGACAATTTGTGCAAAAGTTAGATCTAGGAATTCTAGCGAGAATTGCAAGTGATAAATTTCTCACAGCAGTTTCAAATAATGTATTTGGAGCATTGAAATTCTATAAGCCAATCTTGTGAAAGTCAGTTTTGACTTTTGGAATTTCACAATCCAGCTTCCTAAATGCTAGATTGTATTTGAAAATTGTGAAGCCATTGTGGTTCCTCCCCTAGACAAGAATTCTTGGAATTCCTCTAACCAAACACTTGTGCTGGACATCGGTGGCCCATTGTGAAATAGGCTTAGATGTTAAATAGTTCTTACTTCCCTATAATCTCTCCTTTTTCTATGCTTTCCCAGGTAACTAATAAAGTATATATAATACTATGAATCCAGATCCTCTTAGAGCTTAGTGGATATTTACGGTGTGACCCACTTATTGAAAACATGAGCTGCTCAAATAAATTCCCTCCTAGTGTATGCCATATCCCTCAAATCTTTCCTCAAGAAGAAATGGTCCCTTTTTACATTTTGAAGAAAAAAGTGAAATGAATATGGATAATATTGTGTTAATCGGGAATCACAGGGTGTCGCTGTGGTTAAGTACACTCGCTCCCATAGTTCCACGCATGAATCGATCCTTGGGCGGGCAGGTTTATTCCACCTCTCGTGGCCATTGGGCCACCCAGCAAAAGAAAAAAAGAAAAGAAACAAGACTGAATGAATCACATTTGATATCAAAGATAAATATTATAGCGCAACTAACTCTTACTAAGGTAAAACTTGGAAAAACTTTGAGCAATTCAGATTTTCAACAGATGCTCATGTTTTCGAGTCAAAGCCTCATATGTCCCTGACTCAGAACTCTATACTAGATAAATGCGTATCCCCACCAACAACTGATGTGAATGTGAAAACATCCTAAAATAATCTGGGCATATCATTTCCCTCCGACATGACATGCATTATGTAGATTAACAGGACAACATATTTACCTTCAAAAACACTTGCTGAACCAAAGAGTCATAACTACCGTTGTATCGAATGAATTGATAGGGCTTGTTGTAACGCAGACGTTTTAGAATCAGTTTGAAGAGTCGTATGGAGAAACCATCGAAGCATTTGTTGGAAGTTTGGTTGCATTTCACCCTCACATACTTGGGGGATGGAGAGTTCACAGGAACACCAATCCTCAGGGGCTGTGCAGTAGTTGCTGGTGTAAAGGCCCATCCTTCCATTGCTATGAGCAATAAGAGGAGATGAAGAAAAGATTGGAAGTGGGACATCCTCTCTTTTCCCTCTCGGAGATGAGACTCTCTTCTTCTTTTGCACTGTTTTGTTTTAGATACTCTCTCGTTCTTCATCTTCTCCTCCCTGTCATGAGGAGTAATAAATAAGGCAAATGTTCCTATTCGGCTGACTTGCACAAAATCAATTTCAGCCCCACTCCCTTCATATGTCACGGATCTTGTGGATTTTACAACGATCCAAATGAATTGGACCGTTGGATTAAAATTAATGTTTTTTTTCTTAAACCTTCTTTCTAAGTAGTCTCTCATGATCTTCCTCTTCTCCTACTTGTCATGAAAGAGGAGTAATAAATAATCAGATAGAAGTCAAATCCAAAGTCAGCAAAAGGGAATTTCAAAGCTGTAATTTTGTCTGACTTCACTATCATATTTGTTGATGAAAGGTACGTACAACGTAGAAAAAGGGTCAGGCCAAGGCTCGGTCAGGGTAAGCTCTTTTCACTTCAGATTATGATGGTCAAATAAGAATAGCCAATGTCTATCCTACAGTCTTCTATTTCAATCTTTCCCATTAGAAATAGTCCGAGTCTTTCCACTAGAAAATCTCAAGAGTCTGTACTCTGCAATTAAGAAAGGGCTTACCAGTCAATATATGGTGGTCCAAGGTGGGCTACTTTATCATACCTTGTGATGTTTTTGTTACTTAGCTTTATCATAACCCTAACATAAATGTTCCAAAAAGAAAAGAACAGAAAAAGAGAAACAGTCGATTGAGCCGGGCTGGGCTGGTGGTGAAAGAATATTTGTAAGGTGGACCCCATCAATCAACAAGCTCTTACACGGTCCTTTAATTGTAGCACCTCGTGCACTGTCTGACCGTGCGTACCTTGATGTGGGGACCAGATGGGGCTCCACTGGGACTTGGAGGCGATGGAAAGATCTCCCTAGGACCCTCCTCTCCGTAAAAGACCAGCCTCAACAATGAACCCTATCATCTTAGGCTGGCGAGGCAGAGCTGGGTCCTACCCTACACTCGGGGTTAAGGACAAGAATAACAGCCCACACTTCGTGGGATGGGCTGGGTCCCCTCGTGGGGAATCGATAGGGCTGGGTTGCTTCTTCGTCAATATTTCTGAGATACCGAATCGATAGGCCTATCATTTAGTGATATGATAAAGTAGAAAAAGAGCAATAACATTATACAAGCCGAACATCCCAAAAGAAGGAATGAGCTATAAGACCAAAATGCAACCAAAACACCCAAACGACTTACATATGAATGGTTTCAATGTATGTGGTGTGCGTTTGTTAGAGACAGTAACTTTTTGTTTGTGTGTTAAAATAGTGGCCTACATTTTCAAAAAGAAAAACACAAATCAGAGACGCAATTCATTGAATCCATTTGGAAGAAGGCATTTTATGCCCATATTTATTTGATTCAAAGGTAGGAATCTCATCACTATCCCTTATTTGTATATGGAGAGAGTAGCGTTCTTGGTGAATCTAGGCAAAGAGGAAGAAAGAGAAGAGAGATCATAAAAGAAAAGAGAGATTGAGAAAAGAGATATTGTAGACATTTGTGTCGTGCTATTGTGTAAAAGAGCTTGAAGTAGAAGAAGGAGAAAAATTGAGTGAAGGGTTGTTGAGGTTTTTCATTTGGGAGATCTTTGAAAACAAGACTAGAAAGTATTGGTTTTTCAGGCCTAGGGTGGGGCAACCCCTTTACGAGAATGGAACGTAGACCATCTGGGCCATGCAAACTTTAGGCATTTTTCTGATGTGGCATAGGACGACCGCCGCGGGTGTGTTTTGTGTAGGTCCGCTTCTGAGTGGACCCCATGCTTCTAGAAACTTTCCACTCACTAATCACTATGTTCTATTATGTATTAATTTGTAAATTGTTAATATTACTTTTAAGGGAAATATGGTCATGCACATGCATCAAGTGAGACCCAACTTAGACCAACCTAGAACCAAACTAGGAAAATGAAGGAAAAAAAAAAAAAAAAAAAGAAGAAGAAGTGCAGGTATAACCTGGAGGAAATTCTGAATATTCAACTTTTCAATATAAAGTTTTTCCACTCCTTAGAAATCCTGAATATGCATGTTTTCCACTATTCAAAGCAGCGGAAAACATGTATTTAAGGTTAGTGTCATTTCATACCATCACTACTAGAAAAAGCTCTTTTGGCGCAGTAAAAAGCGGGCGACCGCCTGTGGCGGTCGCTAAAAGTAGCATTAGCGACCGCCACAGGCGGTCGCTAAAGACCCTACATATTACCCCGCGAAACCCCCTCTTTTCATTTTCACTCTCTCAGTTTCCTTCCCCAATTTTTTTCCCCTCCCGCCCCTCCGGCGCTCTGCCCTCCTGGACCAGCGACGCGCCCTCTCTCTATTTCTCTCTCCCTCTCCCTCCCTCCCCTCCATCTCTGTCTCTATTTCTCTCTCCTCTCCCTCTGGCTCTGCACTGCGCCCACGCTCGCTCTCTCTCTCTCTCTCTCTCTCTCTCTCTATTTCTCTCTCCCCCTCCCTTCCTCCCTCTCCCTCTCGCTCCGCACTATGCCCACGCCACTGTGCCCCTCTCGCTCTGCACTGAGAACGGCATA